>JBBMKA010065016.1:0-13156 GCA_037833695.1 Sechiopsis laciniata
TTGATATATATTTGCAAGTACAATAAAATTTAGAATCAAAATTATTTGAATATCTCTAACACTTTGACTGAGATTATATGTTCTATATTCATTCAAATATGCTCACATGTTGATATGTACTAATAATAACTCAACTTGAAAATGTAAACAATGTCTACTATTAAGAAGCCAAAAGATTCATAGTATACAAGTAAAATAACTACTTTTTTGCCCTAATAAATTATGTTATTAATTGACGCTGTTCAGTTAAGAAGTTTTAGGTAAATTTTACTTTAAAATTAATACGCATGACACAAATTAAATTTGTCTAAATAAGAATAGCTACACCGAATGACATCCGAACTTGATAGTTAAAAAGATGAATTGAATTTCAATTCAGTTTTTTGGACTAGTTCGAATCATAATAGGTACATTAAAATAATAATAATAATAATAAAATAGTTGAATAATATTTGTGTACATTCATAGATCAAAAAAATTTAACAATCAAGATCTTATCAATTCAAAATTTTCTCTCTATATATAAGGTTAAGATCACAAAAATGACAAAATATCGAAGAAATATTCTTAATTCTAACTTTTTTTTTCTTTTTTTTTGTTCCATATACATGAGACTTGGGGTACCTTTTTGTTTTTATATTTTTTTCTTCTTCAAATCAAACTTTGACATTGTGATCCAAATCTCTTGTCACACAATTCAAGATTGCTTGTAATTATTTGAATAAAGGAAGGGAATGTGGCCTCATTTTTTTGGATTCTACTACTTTTTTGTGTTTAATCCAAGAAATAATCAAATCACCGGCTTTCGTAATCTTTTTTATTTAACTTTTAATTTAAATTCATCACAATATTGGTTGAGTTATATTTTTATCGACTCCTTTTGGTTGATTTCGATGGAAGGAGGGGTCGAGGCTCCTCTTGGCCGACCCCCGAAGGGTCAATGAGCTTCAAGATCGATTTTTGGGGGTCGGTTTTCTTCTTTGACTATCTTTAGGAGTCGATCTTCTTTGACTCCTTAAATGTTTTAATTTGAGTTTCACTAACTGAGTTTTGATATAAGTAGCTTAGGTTTAGACAATAATTTAATGATAATAATATGGATTAATTTAAGCTATATTGAAGACTAAATTTGACAATAAAAAATATATAAAAATAAATTTGAAACAAGTCCGATCAAAATCATATTTTAACCTTAATTATAAGAAAGGTTTTTAATCTACAAATCTTGTTTCCAATAAGATATAAATAACTAGAAGTGGGAATTTTGAATCCAAGAAAACATTCTTTAAATCAATTAGATTTTGTCATTTTAACGGATCATTATTAATTAATGAACACAAAACTTCCACCTATAGCGCGCGTATATATATATATATATATATATTTTTTTTTTTTGAAAACTTACAATTATATTACTCGAATTGAGAAAATAATTATAAATATAGTTATTTTTTTAAAAAAAATTAACAACCATGATTCATGAATACTAATAATAAATAATATTAAAATGTATTAATGACTATGGAAACAAATATTTTAAAATTTAACTACATTAATTTGTAATTGTTTAGTTAGAATGACCCATCCAAATATATTACAATGTTTTAAAATTTATATGTACATATATAAATTCTTTTGAGAAGGCCAACAAATATATATACATTGAAACCCAAAATCAAATTAAATAATTACAATATTTCTCCAAAATATTACAGAATTACAGAAAGAAAGACTGGTATATGGCACAACTTGTAGGCTTAGCCATATAGGTCAGTTTTTTTTTTATAGAAATTTAAAAGGGCAGTTGATGCCCTTTGTGATTATTTTCAATCTTAGTGTGGTAGGTATTTTTATGCTATTTACATTAGTATTGATTTGATTTTTCTCTTTTATTGGAAATCTATTCATAAATAATAGGTGGCCTGTTTTAATTTTTAAAGGTAGATCTCATGAATGAGAAGTTCAAAAGAGAAATAAATAATGGTTTTAAATACTATTTTGTTTCCTAATTTATTAATTTTCTGATCTTTATATATTCTTCTTTTATATAAAAATATTTTTTTATTCATGAATGTTCTTTTTTGAGATTATGTAGTTTTGTGTGAAAATCATTTTTGTCATTCTAGTTTAATTTACTAATGCTTTTAACATCAACTTTACTTTACGTAGCTCCATGTGAGTCCTGACATTTATTTAGTTAACTGTTAAAATAATTTAGGTTAAAATACTGTTTTAATCTTTAGACTATAGCACTTGTTCTATTTAGTTTCTTCAAGTATCAATTGTTCAATTTTAGTCCCTCAAATTTGAAGAAAGTTTAAAATTGGTCTCTCCCGTTAAACTTCTGTCAAATTTAGAAAAAGTGGGTTAAAAAAAATGATGTTTCTTTCTCTTCATCTGCCTGTGCCATTCTTTTCTTTCTCCCCATCTTTCTGTTCTCTTTTTCATCTCTTCCGACTAGTCCCAAAGTTTCACCATTGGGTGGTTGAATCCCATTGATTGTAGCCAATATTCCTCTGGTGTCTGGATTCGAGTGGCCGAAGTTGTACAGGACCGAAAACTCACGACCTCTGGTAGCGGCGACGACACCAATGAACGCCACGCCCCGGTCCGTCTCAACTGACCCAGAATTGGAAACACCAACATACGGCTTACTTTTATGGGATCCATAAATTTTCACTGGTTAGGTGTTAGGTCGTTGATTATGGAGGTAATCGAAAGCGATTCATAACAACGTTTGGGATATGGAAGCTGAAATTTAGAGCAGACGAAATTCACAAGAATGACTAATTAGAACAATAAGATAAGTGGGTCATTGGTCGAAATTTGGATTAGTGAAGATTGTGCGCAAATTTCTATCTTGGATTGTGCCCAAAAATTGCTCACAGTTTTTAAGGCCTTTTTGGTGTTAAGCTTCACCGTCGTTAAAATATGGTTGAAAATGACTGAATGGAGAACTAATTTTTTTAACTTTTTTTCAATTTGACAAAAGTGGACAGAAAGATGGGGAGAAAGAAAAGAATATGAAGAGGGAGGAGGAAGAGAGAGAAACATCAAATTTTTAACCCACTTTTTCAACAATTTGACGGAAGTTTAATGGGAGGGATCAATTTTAAGCTTTCTTTAAACTTGGAGACTAAAATGGGACAATTAATACTTGAGGGACCTAAATGGAACAAGTGCCATAGTTTAGGGACTAAAACAATATTTTAACAAATAATTTAATTGCAAAGACAAATGAAAATTTATGCAAGTTTGAGAACTAAACTCTAATTCTCAAAGAATGATTGGAATGAAACTAAAAAAACACTCTATTATCCCTAGAAAACTGACTGACACTGATTAGATTTTTTTTTAATTTGAGGCACATGAAGAAGATTTTGTAGTTTGAAAATATGTGATTTATTAGAAAGAGATGAACAAAAATTAGAGGAACAAATATTAAGAATTTTCAAACATAAACCATTACCAATATGCACCATATTGTCTCCATGATATTCATAAGCTATGCTTAGATTAGAAAACTCATTTGTAACATGGTTGGAGGCACTAGAATCTGGGTACCAGTGTGTATCTCTGTTCAAGTCATTATGCAGTAAGAAGGTTTGAGCATTTTGATTCGAAAAGTGGGACTGTCCTGTAGGATTCCCTGAACTTGACTGACTTTCGAATCTTTGAGAATTTCTTCCATTCAAGAAATAGCACTTAGTAGCAGTGTGTCCCATTTTACCACACCATTAACATTGGGGCTTATTATTATTACTCTAATTCTTCTTGCCTTTGCTAGAGTAATTGCCCTTTTCTTGTCAATTTGGTTCATTATTCTGTCGAGGATTCATAGTCAAACTGTTGTGAGCTGCACTTTTCATAACATATTGGGTTGTCAAATGAACTGTTTGTACTGATCCATCAGGATTCACCGATAAGTTCCTTGAAATTCTGTTTTCTTGTGGAAGAATAAGAGAATAAACTTTTTGTAAAGCCATAGTTTCATCTTTTTCCACAATGCCTGATACAGAAGAATCAAATTCCGATCCAAGCCCAGCTAATAGATACATTACATGGTCATCGTGAAATACTTTCCTTCCAGCAGCAGCAAGAAGATCCACTAATAATTTCTCTATCTTCACAAAGTATTATTCTAGTTTCTCATTCCCTTTCTTTGTGCTTTCCAACTTTGTTCGCAGATCAAGAACACGAGCCAAGTTTCTGGATGTGAATCTTTCACTCAAGATTTTTCAAACTTGTGCTATTGTTTGACAATCGATCATTTCTGACAGAATTGAGTTCGTCATTGAACTCGCTAACGAGGCTACAATCAAGCTATCTTGCCGAATCCATACCTCATAGGCCAGATTCATCGATCTTTCTTCATTCGAGCTGGATGGACTTGCTATATTCAAGAATCTTAATGGAATTTCCTCTCCTTCTTTCAAAAATTTGAGCAATCCATGTCCACGAAGTACTGCTGTCGTAATTTGCAACTTCCATAGAAGAAATATATCTTCATCTAATTTCACCGTCGAAATTTTGTTTCCTATGTTGACGATCTTCTCGTTTGAATCCGTCGAAACTAGGTTAGATTGACTCATTTCTGGTGATGAACTCATGAGGAAAAGGTCTCCAGGATCTTTCTTGGTCGCTAAACCTTAGAGAGCTTTAATACCAAAATACGAAAATAGAAAGCCTTGAGAGATTATGCACAGATTACACTTTTCCTCATTGATTGAAATGAATTGCCAACCCTCTAAATATAAAGGATTGATACACAGCAGCTAAACTAATTTCTTAGATACAACTTACTTAACAACCTAACTAATTACATTTAACCTAACAACCAAATGCCACAAACATGATCCTCTACATTCGGTCGTAAGATCCCTTGACATTGATGATCTATAAAATACTTTTTAATATTTATGAACCAAAATAAGACATAAAATTAGAATTTTATTCATTTATTCAATATAAATTGAAAATTAAATGATCTATAAGACATAATTTAAAAGTTTAGAGGTTCAAAGGTATAGTTTAGCCAATTTTTAATTAAACCAAAAGCTAAGCAACAAAGTGGCCAGTTTACCAACTAAAATTTTGAATCATAAAAAATTAAATTCAAACATAAAGTAATATATACATTTGATTGCTATTATTTTGCTTAGTGGTTGACTCCTCTTTAGTTGAAGTTGGAATAGAGATTGTTCATGGGTGGGTTTGGTCCACTTTAATTCATCCATCACATCAAAACAAAATAACCAGACAATGGCAACACTAAATAAAATTTCAGAGGCAATAATACAAAACAAGCTAAAAAGAAAAATAAATTTACTAGAATATAAAAATAAATAAATTATGTGACACCCCCTTTTTCTATGGTTGTATGGCTTCTCTTCTTCCACTGCCTCCTTCCCATTAAATGCCTTCATTAATTTTATTATAATCCAAATACATAAATAATAATATCATGCATAAAAACAAGTAAAAGTGGAGAAGGTCAACTGGTACCTAAAGTTCTTTTGAAATTTCATTTTTGTACCAAACTTCTTACTGTTTATGCAAGGGTGGAGTTGTCATTTCATATTGATTTCTAAATTTGATTTTGAATGTTCATTGTGATATGGATAATTACTTATGAGTACATGTTGATATATTACTCTAATTAAAAATTGACATGATTCACTGATAATATTATTGTTTTCTTTAATTATTTTGAAATAATCTAGGTTAACCTTCATGTTATATGTTTTTTTTAAACCTCATTTAACCTTAAATAAAAGAAGGGAAAATTACAATTTACAAGTGATTTCTAAATAAGTTTAGTTCAACCATAGAAGTTGGAAGTTTTAATACTCCAATATTCTCAATCACTCAAGAAGTCTTAAAAAAAAAAAAAAAAAAAAAAAAAAAAAAAAAAAAAAACTTCATTCATGAAATCTCCAAAAAAGAAAAAACATCAAATTCAGGGCAAATTTTATAATAATTCTTTTTTTTAGTTAAACAAAAATTGAGGTGCCAGATTCAAATTTGAAACTCTTGGTCATAAATATATTTTTAAGCTAGTTAAGTTATTGTTTTGATTAGTAAATTAAGAATAACTCTTATGATCTTATCTCCTAATTTGCTTACTACGGTAAAGTTTTGACAGTTAAAAAAATGTTATAAAAGTATGTGTAAAGTTTTATTTTTATTTTTTAGAAACTTAGTATTGTCACGTACTTTTTTATAATTATAATATTTATTAATGAATATTTATAATAAAATATACTTATTTTAACAAAAAAAGAAAGATAATATATTGATATTAATGTGTATTTATAATGCAATATTAAAATTGCATAATACTTTAATACTTTTTTTAGTATATTAAGAGAGGTGGGACAAATACTGATTCTTGAGATCGAAGCTGTGACATGAAAATATTGAGTTACTATATATATATATAATTTTTAAAAAATTTTGGTCAAAAGCAAACACCTTCTATCTTAACACTGAAAAACGATTTTAACACTAGACTCGCACATGATAATTAAAACTTGACAACGATGTAAATTACATCTTAATCAAAAGAAAAATTACCTCGCAAGAAAAGACAAAAAATACAAATTTCAAAAGTCAATGACCAAAACAAAATGTTTAATATATTTGAAATAAAAAAGAATAAGCCAATCATAGTGATATTACTATATATAAAAAAGTCAATTTGCCAACAACGCACGTAAAAGCCTCCCACCATATCCTCCATTCCCATCCTCTCCACTTTATCATCTCTTCTTCTTCAACATTTCAATCTCTCTTGTTTCATGGAGCCTCCAACAGCCATTCCATGGTTAGATACTTACAACACCACATTCGAAGACGACGTCCTCGGCCTCACCGACCTCCTCCACGATGATGCCTCCCCGCTTTTTGGCCTCCTCCCAGGCCAGGACACCGACGACAATCGAGCCACCGAGCTTCCCATCCCCAATGGCGCCGCCTACTTTGGCCCGACAATTTTGGATATTGAGAATGCGCTCTCCATGGCCCCAAGATCAAAAGACTTGTCATTCAATGCTCACATTTCTCATTCTGCCACGGGGTAAATGACATTATACGAGTTCGAATGCGAGAATTTCTCGTTTTGATGAGTTATTGTAAATTTAATTATTAATTCATTTTGGTAATGACAGGTTTTCAATTTTGGAGAGGGGGAGCATGAATAAGGTTGAGCATAAGTATAGCCTCAAAATGAAGAGCTGTGGTGGGAACTTGGTGGCTGATGATGGTTATAAATGGCGCAAATATGGTCAGAAGTCTATAAAAAATAGCCCCAATCCTAGGTAATCTTTCTTTTTTCTTTTTTTTTTTTATTTCTAATTTTTCCTATATTTAAATTTTTCTTTCAAAATTTTCTTTAGATTATTATTATATTAGAATTGAAGATATCATAGAGATGATAATTTGGATTTAAATTGAAGCACTTGCATAAGGAGAGTTTCATATGGCTTTTGAAGGAACACTTGGCATTTTTCAAAGTTTCCGTAATGTTCGATTAATAAACAAAAGTGATTTTGGAGGAGCTGTATTAGTGTACACACAAGGGACCAAAAAGGTGTTGGGTTCGAATTTTCCACCTATAATTATTGTAATCTCAAAAAAATTAATAATAAAATAACTATTAGGAGAAATACTTAATTGTTATTGTTTTTTTATATAAAAAAACTATTGCATGAGGAAAAATACTTAATTGTTATATATATATATATTTTAAAAAACTATTACATTTTATGCTTGAGGTAGAGAGATTGAAACCTACAACTTAATTTATTTTTTTTTATTCAACTATATTTAAAAAAAAAGATTCAAATCTATAAACTTTTAGTTACTCGATATACTAAATGTATTTATTATTAAATTATGTTCATATTGATAATTATCATTTTTAAAAGTAGTGTTCATAGAATAATGTTTTCATTAGAAACCTTTTAAATCCCTTAATTTTGTTTAGGTGGATTTAAAAAGTATACTTCTTAAATTTATTTAATTGAGTTAAAAAAATTAAATAAATAAATTTAGGATGTCTTTGACCTTCAAATGAGCTCACTTTCTTTATAGAAAGAATCTTTACACAAAATTAATAGTCAAAGGGGGAGTGGACAAGGTGAAGAAGAAAGTCAAAAATAAAAATCATTAAACATGGGTCCTATGATTAATATTATTGTTTCTACTTAACACACCCACTTTAATCAATGTTGCAACTAAACCAATATCATTAACTTCCCAACCCACTCTCTTGTCTACTAATGGTTTTACTTTAATTCAACTCCAAAATCAACCTCTTAATCAACTCATTAATATAAATCAATGTCTCATTTTTTGATGATCTTAATCAACTAACTCTAAAATATTAAGTTTCATTTGATAATTATTTTATTTTTCACTTTTTATTTTAAAAAATAAAAACCCTACCTGTCTGATAACATTTTTTTCTTTTTAAAAATTAAAAACTAAAAAATGTTTGATAACTGTTTTTTATTTAAAAAAAATTAAAATATATTATTTTTAATATTTAATAAAAATAAAATAAAATTATTTTAGAATATTATTGATCGAATAAACCTCAAATTTACAGATTCGAGCTTTATTTGTGGTGTGTTTATCACTTTTCTAGCATTCTTCCAAAAAAAAAGTTTTTAAAAGCTACCTTTTTAATTTTTAAAATTCCTTTAATATTTTAAAAACTTTTTAAAAATTTTAAAAATTAAAAATAAAATTAGTTATGAAACAAAGCTGTTTTTTTTTTTAAATTAAAACAAAAACAAAAAATGAAAGACGAAATAGATTTAATTAGTCAATTTGTATATCACTCAACTAATTAAAGTATATGTAGTCAAATCTCCCTCTCCAAATTAATGTTATTTTTAATTAAAAATAAAAAATAATAATTAATTCTCTCTATTTTGTTTATTTTAAAATAGGAGCTATTATAGGTGTTCAAATCCAAGATGCAGTGCAAAGAAGCAAGTGGAAAGGTCCATAGAAGATCCAGACACCTTCATAATCACCTACGAAGGCCTCCACCTCCACTTTGCTTACCCATTCTTCTTAATGGGCCAAACCCCACAGGCTCAAAATCCAACCAAAAAGCCCAAGATGATCGACCCAGAGCCCGAAGCCCAATTTCACGAAGCCCAACAAAGCCCAACTTTCCTGGCTCCAGGCCCACCTCAACTGGACCCAAAAGAAGCAACTGGCCCACAAGGATTGCTTGAGGACATGGTCCCTTGGATGATCAGAAATCCATCAACCAATCATATATCGACTTCGTCATCTTGTTCATCCTACCGTTGGCCTTCGACTTCCCCTCCATCACCGTCCACGTGTCCTGCCTACATGGCTTCCTACTTTTGAGATTATTGGAAAATATTATAAAACCTATATGGTATAAATATATAGATATATAAACAAAAAATTATGTATTTAGTGGGTTATTGAGACCCACGACATTTGAAGTGGAAAATGAGAATTTAAATTTATGACCATTTAATTATATTTTCCTATTTTAAGTCAGAAATTAGTTTTAAGTAATTGTTTCCTATTTTATTTAATATATATGTATATATTATTTTAAAATTAGGAGAGAAGGATCACAAATGTTAATACTATTAGAGTTAAAATAGATTATCTCATATCAAGATAAATAACTAGTTATCATCTCATTTAGCTTTAGTTATGTGTATTAAACTCTATATCGTATTTGAATTTGTGAAAATTTAATTGGATTCTCATATTTTAATTTGAATCGGACTAAAAAAGTCATCTTGAATACTAAAATTCAAATTATTGGAAAATTATAATGAAAATTAATTGTCTTAAATATTAAAGATCGATGTTAAATCCATAGAATTCAATCAACTTAAATTCTTTTGAAATTCAAAGATCTTCAAAGCTAAGTATAAGATTTTACAAAAAGTTACTAAACAAAGATCTTCAATAAATTTTAAAGCAAAAACTTTCAAAGGCTAAAAAGTAAAAGAAAGTTACACATCAAAGACATTTAATAAAGGTTAAAATAATTTAGGTCCCAAAACTATTATGAAATTTATATTTTGATCCATAAATTTTCAAAAGTCAAATTTTGATCTTGAACTATTATTTTCGTTTTATTTTAATCTCATAATTTTCAAAAGTTCAATATATTGAACTTTCTAAAAAATTTCAAAATAGTCATTCAATTAAGAAAAACATTTAACTAGAGTTAAAATAGATGAGATGACAATAAAAAAAAAAAAATTATCATCTTCATTAATCTCTCTTCTCTCTCTTTTAAGAAAATATATATATCAATCATTTATTTATATTTTCAAACAGGATATGCGAAAGAGAGTAAATTGTGAGAATGAGAACTTTTGATTTTTGATTTTTTTTTCTTTTTTTGTGGAAATAAGTCTAATGCTATTTTTTTTTTTATGTAAAAGTGGATTGTGGCGTGTTTGGTGGAGATGCCACACTCAACCACGGCACTCCAAATGTGCAACCGTTTCTTTATTATTATTATTATTATTTTATTATTGGGTTCCCTGTATCTTTTTTCCCTTTTTTTATTATTGGCTTCTCAATATTTTGTCTCTTTCTAGATTTCAATAATAAAACTAAATTTAATTAATTAATCATTTTATTTTAAAAGAATCATTAGTTCTTTTATATATATATATATATATATTTGAGTAAGTTAAGGAAAGAGAAATTACAAATATCGATTATAGGGATCGAACCTGTGACCGTGGGGATTACAAATAGAAAATATTTAAACTACTTAAAAAAAGTGTAATTTAAATTTTAAAAAATGAGCACTTAATTTTAATAAAAAAATCATATTGCATCGAAAGGTATTCTACCATACTTTTATAAATCTAATAAGAAATATATTGGTAGGTATTATTACTTCTATTTAAGTTCGCGTTGATGTAAGTTCTGGATTATGAATATTTTATGAAGTATATTGAGTAGGTAATAAGAAATTTGTATTGGATACCTTATACACAACCGCCCTTGGAATATTATGATGAGATATTGGGTAGGATTTGGTTTTGTGATCGAAGTGCCTACATTATGACAAGATTATGTCTATGTATATATTCTTGGAAACAAATCATCCTTTCATTAATATATGTAAAGAAATGAAATTGGGGAAAGAGATTACAACTACACTAATGGGCAAATACAAAAAGGATTAATGAGAATACAAGTAATAACATCATAAATAAGAGTTGAATGTTGATGTAGCTATGCTTGTTGATGTTTCCAATAGAATGAGATGAGGTGCAAAGAAACCCATAAAAAATCTATGATTGTTCATCCTCAATTTGATGCTTGTGGAGTTGGTGTTAGAATTGTCAAAAGATAGTCGAGAAGGTTTCTTGCTCATAAGTAAACTCGAAAAATGGTGTAGTGTAATTCAATAGAGATTAATGTTATTGGCTCTCATAGGTTTGTAGTAATTATTGACTCTCAGAGATTAATAAAATGTATATGGCTATCTTGACTGGAGGAAAATTGAAAAATAACAATTTATAAACATAGTCTAATGAAAATCGACATTTCATGTTTAATACTAATTTTAGAGATATACCCAAGTAGACGGCCCTCCATGCAATTTGTTGTGATCTGCCTTTTGAATCTTAACCGAAACATGCACTGCCCGTGTACAAGTCCTTCATTGAAAACATCATCAGATCAGACAAAAGCAATCGTACTAATTGAGGTAATAATACTTATTTAAGCTTAATTCTATTTATGGTAATAACAATGCTAATGTTTATTTTCTAATGAAATAATCTGATCATTGAAGTCCAGACCGATTTCATGAACAATAACACTATTTTAATAGGATCAATTATTTTTCCTCTTGTGTTTCTAATAGAAAAATCAGCGAGCATACATATAATAGATAAATTAAGCACAACACATAATGATTCTTAACGTAGAAAAACCTATTTAATGCGAGGAGTAAAAAACTATGGACCGAAGTCAAATTTCTACTATAATCGATAATGGGCAACAACAAGTTTTCCCTAGTTACAACTAGAGGTATGCAACATAATACAACTCAAGATAAACATTTTTGGCAACAAATAACATTAAACCAAGAGAAATAAATAGAAAGGTCTCACAAAATTGTGGAAGCGAATTGCCACCTGAATCTGGATATAGAAGCCTCTAAAATCCGATCCCACCGTTCAGATTGAAGACCCTCGTGTCAGCGTCCAATTCTCTCTATTTACTTTCTCTCTCTGCCCGCTGATTTTCCAGGTCTTAAGCCAAAGTGAAAAAGATTCGCTTTAAATATATGATAATCCCTAATAGGCTTTTGATTTGTTGGCCTTCACAATATGTGAATAAACCCAATAATTTTTTGCACCTATAACAAGAATGAGAAGACAATAATTTTCAATGCCAAAGATTGTGACAGACACCCCAGATAAAAGTTGAAATTAACATTAGTAAGAAGACTAAAATTTATAATCTTCTTTCCAAGAAGAACAAGTATGCACAGTAAGAAAAAAAAAGGTGAAATCATTATCCATTAACATAGAATAAGATTATACATTCACAATCACGCACAAACCACAAGTAATATTTATTTATCATACCAACAAGAGCAGTAGCTCAGTGACATCAGTGTATACTCAATGACCTAGGCCATTGGTTCGAATCTTCCACTCCAAATTATTGTAATTTCAAAAATAAATAAATAATATATATAATACATTTATTTATTATTATTATTATTATTATTTTTTTAGATTACAACATTTGAGGTGGTGGGATTTGAACCCATGATCTCTCGGTTATTATGTGTACACTAACGTCGTCTCGTTAGCTCAAATACAAACTATTGGGCAACTGGATGCAAGCTTAATTAAAATCCAATCTTGGCTACTTACATTATTTATAGGCAAAACCAACTATGCACAACCAACAAAAAAGTTTCTTTCCTTATAGAACTCAAATTGGACTAACCATGAAAACTTTTTTCATTGATATTCAAAATTAATATACAAATTAAACTAACACCTCATGCACCCAAATAAAAATTATGGAAAAGAAATGATGAGAAACCAAGTGGTTGTGACGTTCTTGCTATCCAAAGATACAAAGTGCCAAAATGAAACCA
>JBBMKA010065037.1:0-16746 GCA_037833695.1 Sechiopsis laciniata
ATTGCTAGCAAATTGTCAATATATAACTCCCTTGGTGGATATAACACACACCAAGGCTGATTTGCCCTGTTTTTTCTAGATTATTTGCTCTCTGTTTTAGCTTGTTGCAGGTTGAGGACATCAGAATCCTTACAGATAGATGGATCACTGATCAACCACTCAGCCATGTTTTTCCCCTTCTGTATAACTTGACTTTTGATAAGGAGGCTGTGGTTAAGGATGTTTGGCAGCAGGATAATCAGTTCTGGAATTATAGACTGAGAAGAAATTTGAAAGAAGAGATTGAAGAATCCAGTGCTCTTAGCTTACTGATCAACTCTGTTAACTTAAATTCAAGAAAAGATGACTTCATTTGGAAGTTAGATCCATCTGGATGTTTCACAGTAAATTCTTTATTAAAGGATCTTACTACCCAGCTGATCCTCTATCCAGCAACATTTTCTTTGTGATTTGGAAAGGAAAGTGCCCTAAAAAGATTAAATTCTTCTGGTGGGAACTCAGCCACGGCGCCATTAGTACCAATGATACACTCCAAAAACGGATGCCCCACCTTGCGATGTCTCCCCAATGGTGTACAATGTGCAAAAAGCATCCAGAATCCCAATCCTATCTTCTATTCTTCTACTCTAATGCCAAGGATTTCTGGAATTACATCAGAGGCGCTTATTCATGGAGCTTGGTCTTACCCGGGGATTCAAAATTGCTGATACAACAGACTCTATTGGTGCACCCATTCAAAGGAAAAAAGGAAGTTCTATGGGAGAACTTCACTAAGGCTTTCTGCTGGTGCACTTGGTTGGAAAGAAATCAAAGGATTTTCCAGAATAAAGCATCTCCCAACGGCCGGTTCATTGAAAAATTTACATACTTGGTGGTGTCATGGTGTAAAATTTCTCCTCTATTCAAAGAACATAGTTTCGATATACTTATGAATAGTTGGATCTCTCTTTTGTAGCTGTTTTTCTGTTTTTTTGTAGCTAGATTCCCCAACACCATGTAATTTCATATTATCAATGAAATTGTTTCTTATCCAAAAATAAAAATAAATAAATAAAATGTAATTCTTTGCATCCCAGATGTGGCTATGATATATATGTGGCTTAACCATCATGGAGTGGCTCAAGTGGTCAAAGAAGGTCTTGGGGTGCTTAAGGTGATGGGTTCAATCCATGGTGGTCACCTACCTAAGAATTAATTTCCTACGAGTTTCCTTGACATCCAAATGTTGTCGGATCAGGCGGTATGTCCCGTGACATTAGTCGAGGTGCACGCAAGCTGGCCCAAACAGTCACAGATATCAAAAAAAAAAAAAGATATATATGTGGCTATGATTTTAATAAACAATTCGATTAGATTTTGTAGAATTGAAATCCAATTGATTAATGCACCACGTCTACCTAGAGGTAATAGGTTAAATCCAAAGTGACCATCTACCTAGAAATTAATTCTCTATGCATTATCTTGACAACCAAATGTAATATAGTCGGGCATTTATTCCGTAAGAATAGTTGAGGTATGCATAAGTTGACTAAAACACTCACGAATATTTATATAAAAAAAAATTAAAAAAATAAAATCAATGTGATCAAGAGTTACAAGCATACCATGCGCCCACGAAACTCTGGATGTAGAACACGACTTTTCACTGACAAGTAGTTTCTGTCCTGATAGTAAAAGAAATCAAATAATCAATGGCAAATATATGACATCGTCACGTAATAGTAGACGACAAGGTATGTTAGAATCAATACAATAGTCAAAGACATTACAGGCAGACCTAAGAAAGAGATGCCAGTTCTGATCTTGATCACTTAATGCTACATTTGAATCTATCGCTTTGAACGGCAACACTTAGAATTATTGTTGAGTACATGTAAGGTTTATCGCGCCAGGTAAAATTTAAAACTGTTAACACAACTAAGGTTAATAATCCCAAATCCTCTATTGAAAATTTAACATGCCTCATGAATTGGCTGACAAGTTTTAGAGAATAACTGTAAAACGTTTAGGCATTTAGAATTTTAGATGAAAAAAGTCTGATCCCTAATTGCAGCTCTACACTAGTTTTATTCAATAGGAAGGTAGGGGCTGTGAGTACTGAGGATCTAAAGGCTGTGAGTACTGAGGATCTAAAGGCTCTCAGTACGTTTGAATGGTTTTCAAATACACATAGTTGAAGGCCAAATCGAGTTAGGCTTAAGACAGCTGTATGTTCACTTTCAATCCTTCGAGGTGGAGTAAAAGATATTGTACAGAATCTTATCCAAAAAGAAGATATTTTACAAAAAGAAACTGGTTATCTACTTAGAACATGAATAGGATATTCATTGTATCTTAAGATAGTCCTCAACATGATAGGATGCAACCGCCCATCATATTTATGAAGCTTCATATCAGAGAAATGAAAAGATCAAAAGTAACCTGTAAAACTCTTAATGTGGTTGCATAAGTGGAAGGTCTCCCAATCCCTAGCTCTTCCATCCTCTTAACCTGTAGCATACAGTTCCAGTGAAATAAGAAAACTTCAAAAGAAAAACCAGACTGATGCAAAAATGTCTTGATATTATGGGGCGATTATGCACATGATTTGAGAAACCTAATAGACATTAAGTCTAACCTGGCCAGAATCTACAAAATAGCCCCACAAATTATATGATATATTGGGTATAGCAGAAAGGAGCAAACTTGAATTGAAAATATACCCTAAATATTCAAGAAAAATTAGTACTCATATTTTTCGTTTTCAAACAACTAATTTCTTAACAATTTAAATTTCCATAAGTAGATGTGAGCATGAAAATTATCTAAACAAGGGTTTCGTTCAGTAAACAGCCTGAAAAAAGGAACTGACTGCTCCCATGGTCTCTATACTATTTAGCCCATTCATGAAAAAATTAAGGGTGCTGACCTCATCTTCAGTCCAGAATAATAATTTAGAAATATAAAAGAATAAGGTAAAAATGAGAAAAATGCATGCTTTTGAATAAAGATATGAACTAGGGTGAATATAACAAAATAACAAATCATAAAATAAAATTAAAAAAACTGGACATATACAATCTCCTGCATTTGTTAGACGCCAATAATCTTAGCAATGCTACAAGGGAACTACAAACACTGAAAATAATAAGCACAAGAGAAATATATTACGATAATAGATAGAAAGACGTTACAATACTAAACCCTTAGCCTTTCGAGAGGGCTAAGTCTCACCCAAGTCATCTCCAAGACAATGCCAAAATATGAATATCTCACAAAGAACCCTAACTACTCTATTTATACTAAAACCTTAAAGTACTAATGACTATTCTACCCTTATATAAATTATACTAATATTCCCATCGTACCCTTGGTACTCTATCAGAAACCCAACTTTTTCCAATTGAAATTTTTGAAAAAGAAATGTAAATGAGGGTAAGAACTCAATGATAAATGGTGACAATAATAGTATTTTCCAAGTACTCAGCTATCTATAGGCACAAAATTTTGGGTCTAATAGATTAGACAGCACTTACCAATGTTCCCTCAGAATAGCGAGGTGGGGGCTGGGTAAAATGTTGCTTGAGTTCCACTGCACCTAGGGACAATTGATCCCCTGGCTAAAAAACAACTGGTTAATAGATATACATTTATGATTTATACTACTGTTATCGCCATTAAAAAATAATATTCAAGTACAAACTTTGAGCATGAAAAAGGGGTGGATTAAATAAGAAGAAAATGTTCTCAATTTTATGGAAATCACATGCTACTAGCAATCGGAAAAAATCACATACAAATAACTTATTTGATGCTTCAATAATAGATGCATACACAGACACTTTACATCATAAAATTTTCTACCAAATAGAAAAAGATTGTGGTATGGTAGATATTTACAAATAAAAAAAATACGAACCGAGGCAATAATATAGAACAGTTTACCTTCAATGCATTTAGAATTCTAAACAATTCATCACGTCCATTCTCTTCAACGTCTTTATGTCTGAATGCACCCGCTTCTGAATCCTGGCAAATTATTAGATCTTTACAATCCAAAAGTACCGAACCCCACAAGTACGAAACGAGTTGAAGAAATGATAGGCAAACATAATGATAAGCAAACATGAGAGTAGATAAGATGGCCTCCAAGAACAAAAGCCCCTTGGAACTAACAAAGTTGGTAAAAAATTTCGAACTTTTAGAAGGCGAACTCTAAGGGGAAAATACAATAATAGATTTAGACGGTTAATACTCGAACAACAATCGGTAAGTTTAACTTTTTTAAACAAGAAACAAACTTTACATTGATATAATGAAAAGGAAGAAAAAAAAATACAAACTCCAAGAAGGAGAAAATGTTAACACAATCGGTAAGAATGTTTAACTAGAAAACGGTCCTATCAAAACATTCCTTGTTGATCTCTGTTTTAGAGTTAATATGCCCACAACATTAAAAATACAAAAGAGAGAAAATGGGTGTGAAAGAAAGGCATGCTATCTCACAATGCCAAGTAAGAAGATCACGAACATCAGCCACCCAACTACATATGATGCAAAATACAAACCCCATGAAAAGGGAAATCTTCCTCAAAACTGAGTCTAAAGTGTTAATCCTGCCATGGAAAACCTGCCAGCTAAAAAATTTCACCCTCTTTAGGATTTTCACACTCCATGACGAAGCAATAGCTAAATCTCCCACAAAAGAAGAATACAAGTAAAGAAGAACTGACATGAAAACCCTTCGAACATTGATTAACACAAAAATTGACCAATAAAGAAAGGAAACAAAATCTAGTGTCTCCCTATCAAGCAAAGGCGTTCAAAACTCAACAAAAGCAAAGGATGGTATCCTGGATGAGCTAGCACATCCGCCACATATTGGTTTATTCATGAGAGATGAATGAAACAGATGAGGAAACAACAAGCAAAAGGGTTTGGCCTCCACCCATTTATCTTCCCAAAAATTTAGTATCGCTATCATCCTCTACCGAATTAAAAAGAAGACTGAAAAAAAAATAATAATTCCTCAACAATAACTTTCCAAAGATTCCTAGAGATGCATTAATCCTCACACGCGACTCAGCCAAAGGGGAGCGGAGCATACTTGCTCATAATAATCTTGTGCCAAAGGGAGGTGGCCTCATGGAAAAAAAACGTAATAACTACTTAGCCAACAAATGAAACACCAAAACTAACACAATGATGGACGGGACTAGGAGACAGTAAATAGCCTCCTTTACATGCAAGTAAACAAAATAATCAATCTCTTTTTCTCTAAAAGATTTAGAGATTGCATAGTAGGACTATCATACCTCAAAAACTTCTTGAAATCCACGAAATTGAACTCTTGAGCATGTAGATCGGAAAATGATGGACTCGTCTGCAAGTCCACTATCAATTTGAATCTGGTAACATAATTAGGAAAAAAAATTGGGCAATGCACAGCTGAAATTCATGTCAACTACAATTTAAAAATAAAAGAGAAGAAAAAAAAATAGATAGAGCCATTACAACCACTTTAAATAGAAATATTGTAGTCATAGTCTCCTACAACGGACACATAGAAGTCACTTCAAAAAAATTCACAACAAAAAAGAAACACAAAGTTTCATTGACATTTGAAAAGTTTTATCATTAACAGGTAGGATGACTCTTGTGCTCAATATCTCTACCGGACAGTATAAATTTGGTAAAAGTGTCTCAACTAATTCATTTTTCCTTTTTTAAAGAAAAGCATAACTTTTCATTTTTTTTTTTTAAATAAAGCACAACTTTTCATTGAAAATATTAAATGAAACTCATGCACAAAATTGCCTTGGAGTTTGGTTATCCACAGTACTAACTCAATTGCCTCTTCTGTGCCAAGGTTTTCTTTTTTGTGAATTATCTGTATCAAGGCTTTTGGAATCAGTAGATTCCATGTTTTTATAAAAATAAAAATAAAACTAATTAATTAATTAAAATAAATAAACATTAAGAACTAATAATGCTAGTTTTATTAAATAAGCTTAATATTTTTAAAGATAAAATGTGTCATTTGAAAAAGAACGAGATGTCGCATAAGATAAATAAATAAATATAATGGAACATGCATTCTTACCTGTTCAGTGATAGAAGGTTCCATTTGGCATGTCATCGTTCTGAGCCAAATAAGAGAGTATAGTTTGTGCAAATCTTCGTCAAGTATCCCCACCAACATTGCTGAAAGTGATTGCAATTAAATTTAAACAATAATTGATTATAAAGTCTTCACCAAAATGGGAAGGCTGGAAGCAATAATCTTAAAAGTGATCCAAGTTAGTGTAGGTTTTTTTTTTATAGAAAACAATTAACTTTCATTGATATATGAAAAGTTAGTTAGCATAGGTTTTTGGGCCAAAACAATTGAAATATATTCACTATTCAAGCATATTTAGCGGAAAAAATTATATACTTACACGGTAATCGTTGCACATCAGTGGGTCTAATTGCTTCATGAGCCTCTTGAGCATTCTTGACCTTTTTAAAATATCTCCGTGCATTTTCTGATACAAAACTCTGTCCATATCTGCAAACATAATAAAAAAAATTAGATGCACTAACCCCTTTTGGAATATAAATGGCACCTAAAAAAGTGAAATAAATAACATCCCCAAAAGAAGTGGCGCTACAGCTTTAGTAAAAGTACAGAAATAAAGACGTAGTCTTCCAATAAATCATTTGCCTTAAAAGTTTGTCACAAAACTTTTCATGCAAGTAGTCAAAGTGGGATTTTGAACTTTCACCTCTGTATAATCAAGGAGCGAATGTCCTTAACAGCTTCATCAGAAATCTGAATCATGAAGCGGTTTAAGCAAAAAGGGGTCAAACCACATGCAACAAATATTATCGAAAATGACAAAACAGCATTAACCAGGACAAAAGTGAAACAGAACATCATATTAAAATGAGCCACGCATTCTAAAGGAATCTCAAAAATCCACAAGCAATTAATATGCAAATACAGACTACTAGCAACAAGATAAAGCTAGCTGCCTTCTAAAGAAGCTAAAGAGATAGCAGGGAGGCATGGTTGAAGGCAAGAAAGTTTTTACATGTTGCCCATCTGTTCTTGGATAGGTTATTAAGCCAGCTGCCTTTCCATCAGCCAGTTGAATTCCCTCATAAAGTTTTTGAGCAAGCTGCACAGAAAGTCATATATGTGACAGTAGCATAAAAAATACCCCATATTTCTTAGTTATCATGGAATAAAGGGGAAAAAACAGAACTCTTGCTCAAAGTCTTAAATCACACGTGAAGCCACGAATACTTATGTTGCGTTGAGTAGTTTTTCAACCTTCACATGCACATTTGTACAAAAAGGTGAAAGCAAAAGAAGTGCTAGGTAAACATTCAGAATGTTAGTTATAATACTATTTATTAGGTCCCCAAGGGGTGGCACAGTAGTCAAAGGCTTGAGCTTTGAAGGTATGCTCCCTTCAAGATCTCAAGTTCGAAACTCACTTGTGACAATAATTTGTAGACACCTCCTGTGTCTCCATTCCTTCGATGTCTCCCAGTGCCTGGCCTAGGATGGGCGTGGTTACCCTTGTTTCAAAAAAAATACTATTTATTAGGACTTCTTTTTGTAATTTATTTCATCAATCAATGAAATAGCTTATATTTCCTATCAAAAACAAAAAAGGTCAACTAATTCTTGTGGCACGAAAAGGAAGCATCCAAAGTTTTTGCCAATGACTTCACGAGAGAGAACACCAAACGAAAAGAGTGACTTAATTGCACAGACACCTTCAACTTGCTTAATGTTTCACAAGCCCGAATTAAAATGAAGAGAAAGCTATGTGGTTTTATCCCTACATAGCTTTCTCCCTCAATTCTCCTGTTTGCTCCCTCTTTTGATCCTGATCCCCCTTTCACCCCTCTTCTCTTGCTCTATCTCTTGTAACCTCCCTCATTTTTATGTTTGAATATGAATATCTTTTCATTCTCTTAATGAAAGGTTTGTTTCTAAATTCAAAAAAAACAAATGTTTCAAACTTCTTTTCTGAATATAACACCAACTTGGAGACAAGAAAAGAAACAATGTGTCTAGTTTCTAACCTATTTTGATTATTAAGACCCCGAGTTTGACTCTAAATAATGTTATTTCCCAATCACACAACAAATAGCCTTGAGATTCACTGCCATGAACAAAGATAACTCCTAGAAGAGAGATGTGAAGGAAATCACTCCCAGACTCTAATATTCGAACAACTAAACAATTGCCCAACACTATAAATAACTCTTTACATAAAAACATACATCCTTAGTTTTGGAAAACCACACAACCCACAAGGCTCTTTTTTTTATAAGAAACGAAACTATTTCATTGATAAAATGAAAGAGTTACAGAGAAGAGGGCCAATTACATTGTTGTTGAAGCTAAAGAAAGAAAATGTGCAAAACCAACCTTACTAAAGAAGAAAAGAAGAAAGGAGAGTGAACTCTTAATAAACCAAAATCGGTTTGAATAACCCAAACTGGCCTACTGAGACGATATGGTTCTGTACTCCGAACCGGTTCGAACCGGCCTAGTTCGATCCACTCAAAATCAAAATAGACCAAACTAGTCCAAAAATAGGGTTTCCCTTTCGTCTCTTACTCGAGAAAGCTCATGTCGCCAGTTGTTCCAAGCATCCAGTATGAGCCGCCACAAACCCTATAAGTGCTTGTCGGTGAGAAGAGGCCTCTGTCGAAGAGCAAATCGGCACACACAAAGGAAGGAAAGACAAGGGTTGAAAGGCTATGATCGTTGCTGACCACCAAAGAAAGGGGAAGTGATTGCTGCTCGTTGGCAGACACAAGTCTATCCAACTGTTCTACTACAAGTGATGAAGAATGGAATCACTACACTGAGGTACACAAATTTCCAGAAGGGAAGAAGATGAAGTCGCTACACTAAGGTTGGCAACTTCCAAGAGAAGATGATGAACGAGGAGAGGCTATTACTGAAATGACGGTAGTTGAAGATCCATGAGTTGATACGAGCAGGCGAGGAGAGAAAAGAAAAGAGGAAGATAAACCACAGCCCACGCTTTGACAATGTTGATCAAAAAGTAGAATGGAGAGGAAAGGTGCGCTGGTCAAGAGCGAAAGATGGACGGAGACCCCCCTCCAGTGCCGGTGAAGAAATGGCACTGGAGGAAAGGGTGAAAGTGAACTAGGGTTTCCTTATGTATGATTTGGAGAAAAAATAAGTTAGAAAGATGGCACTTTCTCATAAGTATCTAGCTCACAAGACTCTTACAACTGGTTAGTCAACTGAGGTCTTACAACTAGCATAAGTACCAAAATCCAGTAACTCATTACTTCATTAGTAGGTACCATGTATTAATAGGGGGAAAGAACAATTATATTACTACCGATCATAAGAAAAATTTTAACTCAACATGACTGCATTATCTTCTATCATGGGGAACTTCATGATGAGGGGAAACAAAATTACCATGTACCTTCATTGTATAAGTTGGAGGAAAATTATGTTTGTTTGCTCCATCTTGCTGAAGTGTAGATGTTATATATGGCATTGGAGGGTTTCTCCTTACTTTATTCCTTTTAGAGCTAAGCACTTGAAAATTTGCTGATATCAGTGCTGTTTCTATATTTTTTGCCTCTGTATTAGAGCTAATTGAAAACTGATTTAACTTCTTAGAATCAAAATGGGTTAAATGTGCGGGAACTGGAAATTCTTCCACTGAAGAACGAGGATCTTTTTGGTTCAACTCAATCCCCACAGTCCAATATTCTTGTGATTGAAATTCATCAATTTCCATTTCTCTATCACATATTAGAGCAAGTGCAGCTGATTGAACACGCCCAGCTGATGGGCAACCTGGTAATTTCCTCCATAATAATGGTGAAATATTAAATCCAATCAAATAATCTAAAGCACGCCGTGCAAGGTAAGCATGTACCAAGTTTGCATCAATTCCTCTAGGAGATTGCAGGGCACTCTTGATAGAAGCCTCAGTTATTTCGTGAAACACGACTCTTGATATGCTAATACCTTCGTGTAGGGCATCCTGCTGCTGCAACATCTCAATTATATGCCAAGCGATAGCCTCGCCTTCACGATCAGGATCGGATGCAAGAATAAGGTTCTCTGCTCTGAGGAATAATACAAAGCAAAAGAAGATTCATATTAAACCTAAAGGAATTGAAGGAAAGAGAAAAGAAGACATGGTAGACATCACAAATTGAAGTGTGTGTGTGTGTGTAAACTTAACAATCATTATCAAGCTAGCAAAAAATACAGTTGCATGCAGGCCAGGCTTACACAAAAGCTAGAAGCGTACCCATTTAAGGAAACTTTTATGCTCTTGAGATGAGTCCAGGCAGGAGACGGAACCTCCCACAACATACTGAAGTCATCATCAGGTCTTACAGATCCTGACCTTGCAGCTAAGTCTCTAACATGGCCATGGCTAGGTAGCACCTCAAACATGTCACCAAGATAATTTTGAATAACCTTTGCCTTTGTAACAGATTCTACCACCATAACAGACTTTCCCAACGGGGGATATAGCTGCTTCAAAGTTGTTTGTCTCTGGGATCCCTTTGCATCCACTATAAAGTTTTGCTTCTGTTGCATCTTATTAGCATCTTTTTTAGCTTTTCTTTTTCTGCTAGAGGTACCTTTTTTATTATTGGATTGTTTTTTTGTTGAAGCAGAACCTTCGGAAGTATCCCCAATTGATTTTTTCTGGAAAAAAAAACCTATGCTGTTAGTTAAATAATGCAACGAGAGGGGGATAGGAGATTAAAAACAACCATCAATTACTATTTGCTAACCTTTGGATCTAGTACACGATTCAGATCATTGTCACTATTATCTAAGCTCTTTGACTGACCACCATTGCATTCTACTTGAACACCTGCACAATTGGCTGAAGATATAGCTTCCTTTTTTTTCTTGCTACCCAACTTTTTTTCTTTAAAACCTTTAGATGCTTTCTTACTGGATGAAGAAGAATTAGATGAAACTAGATCTACCTCCTTCCTAGCCCCAACCAATGGTTCGCTTGAATTTGTCCCATTAGTACTAGTGGAGCCTGAGGAGCCTGTAGCACTAGTTCTCTTTACCCTGGATGCAACAACAGGCTTTGCACTCTTCAATTTTGTATTCAATCCTTCAAATGGGAAGGTCCCTGACCCATTTTTTTCGTATTTAACCTTCTTATTGTCAGTTTCGTTCTGTGCTTCCCTAGATTGAGAAAAGAACTTCTTTCCAAAAGTTCCATAATTAGGAAGTTTAGGTGTAAAACTGCCATTTAACAGCTTTCTGTTAGAAGCATTTGATAATGCAACAGAATGAGGAAATCTCAATGTTGAGCGGGAATATAGGGTGAAAACACAATTTGGCCCATCACATGTACGATATTGCCCAGCCCTTGCACGTTCAGTCTTGATAGAAAATGTGGCTCCAGCTTTTCGAAAAACAAGCTGAGAACATCTGGCGTAACTACAAGCAGAGGTAAGAGGTAAAGCACGTATGGATTTGCTAGTATAATTTGGAAGAGTTCTGCTCTGCAACTGTAACAAAAGCACCAAATAAAAAAATAATAATTAAAAAAAAAAAAAAACATATTATCACCAAAATAATGGTACAAAGTTACTAGGCAACTCCAAAATATTAAGAAAAATAACAAGTGAACGCAAGTAACCAAATTAGTCTAATGGCAGAAATATGCATGGCATTAACAAATAACAAAAATTCAAACATACATGAAATTGCAACTCTTCATATGTTTTCCCAAGGAAACATACCAGTAAAGTTTTAAAAATGATCATGCAATTCTTTCTAATATTTTCTGCATAACAAATCCATAAACAGGATTCTACGAGTCTGAAGGTTAAAAACTCAAAAACAACCAATCGAACTGCAAAAAGAGATTAATCTAAGACACGTTATCTCACTTCCATAAAACCATAAATTCACCATGCCACTCCAACGATTTAGAAAAAGAACAATTGTGCTAAAGTAACTAAAATAATAAATACCAGAAGTTTACAAAGCGTTCGTTAACAAAAATTCAAGCATGTATGAAAATTGCAACTCTTCCAATCTTGTGAAGTTTCTATTGATCGTTATCACATAAATTTCCAAACTTTTCATACCGTTCCTCTCTAATATTTGCAGCAAAACAAATCTATTTTTTCAATTTTATCAGAATTTATGAGTGTGAATTAAATAATTCAAAAACAAACTAGGAAACTACAAAAAGAGATTGGTAGCAATGACACTCAAAAACATTTAGGCTCCGACAATCATTTGGTTTTTTGTTTTATGTTTTTGAAATTTAAGCCTGTATTTACTCAAATTCTCCACCTATTGGTTCATCTCCCCTTAAAAGAAATATGTGAATCCTAACCGAAACAAAAATTTGGAAGCTATTTTTTTAGCTTTCAAATTTTAGTTTGATTTTTAAAAATATAAGTAAAATGGTGATAACAAAGTATGAAAACCACATGTTGAAATAGTAGGGGAAGCTTAAATTTCAAAAACTAAGAACTTCAGATCAAATGGTCATCAAACGGGTCTTAGAAAACGAACAAATAGGCAGAAGTAACCAAAATGTCCAACACCAGAAGTTTGCGTGTCGCTAACAAAACATCAAACCGGTACAAAATTGCAACTCTCGGAACGTTATTCCAATAAATATATATAATTGATCATCTTCCTTAAAAGTTTCGTAATTTTCATAAAATTCAGCCAACAGAGTCGCAAGAGTCGTGTTTTATGAAAACTTGAAAAACAAAAATCATTCGTAACTGCGAAGAAGAATTGGAAGAATACGAAAACCTTATCCATGAAAGGAGCTAGTCGCGAGGATGAAGCAAACGGATGAGATGAAAATAGACAGGAAGAAATGGCGTTACTGGAAGGAGTGGCCAAGAACAAGCTCCTCTGAAGCTGGCTCATTGCCTCGACGATATCAATTCTCCACCATGTTAGGTTCCAAGCTTCTCTGCGCTACGCTTTCACATTCAAGTATGGAGAGAAAGAGAACGATGAACACAGTTTCAGAAAGAACCGAGGCGCCAACGAAATGAAGGGTTTTGGGTGAGGGGTTTTGGGTTAGGGTATGTCATTTTTTCCCCATTTTTAATTTCTTCTATTTTTTTTTTTTTTTCAGAGGGGTTTTAGTTTCCCACTTTTTACATTTAACCCATCCGATTGAAACAAAATTATAGATTTTTGTTTTAAAAAAAAAAAATACATAGAGGGATTTTATATAATATATATTAACCAATCATATTTGTGTATATTGAAAATGATGAGGTTGCAGTACTAGATTATATGAGATTTATGTTAGTTGATATACTTGATGGAATGAGTTAAGTTATTTTTTATTGCTCTGAATGAATTATATATTAACCAATCATATTTGTGTATATTGGAAATGATGGGGTTGCATTACTAGATTATATGAGATTTATGTTAATTGTTATAGTTGATGGATTGAGTTAAGTTATTCTTAATTGCTCTGAATGAATTATAAATAGTAGACCAAGTTTGTGGTAGCATGTTAACGCACTCAATAGTGCTAACACATGGAAAAGTTGGGATAAAGATTGATGATGTCTTGGATGGATTATAGACGGTAGAATTAAACATGTAGTTTATTGTTGTAGCCATTATAGAAAGCATGTAGTGTGATCTTGGGGGCTTGATTTGATGAACCTGCATGAGAATCATGTTGACTATCTTAGACTTATATTGAATTATGTCTTTAATGAGTATTATGGTGTCTTGGTGTTGTGGATTGTGTGTCTCTTTTATGTATTATTACTATGGAATCTCTCATTTAGATAGTTTGTATTATATTTTAAAATGTTACCTTCCTATTGATGAAATGTTGTCCATCTATTACTTGTACAAATCTATATTGTAGGTTAAGGCCAATTGGCCTGTCTACATGCATATATTTTCATTTCTAAGAAATTTTTGCTAAGGGTTTTATACTTATTCCCTTTTCCCTTGCTTTTTCCCCAGGTAGTGATGTGTATCGAGGTGGCCGACGAATGAAATTAGATGGATCCTGGGTACAAAGTTCTTTTGTAAAGACGATTTAAAATAAAATTTAAATTGAGTATTTATCAACATGCCTTATTAAACTTCATAAATGACTCGAATATTTAAAATCAAAATATGCTCTTTAATTCAAATGAGATACTAATCCAATAGGGGCAAAACAGTAAAACGTCTCTTGACAAGGATATAATTCAAAGTAAAACTGAATTAAAACAACATAATTGAATTAGTACATAATTGAATTAGTTTATGTGGAATATGAATGACATATTAAAATAGAACTTGGGACTTGTCCCCATGATCTCTTGACAGCATTCTCCAGCTTAGCCACTTTTGTATGGTTCTTTACCTAGAGGAGGAAAAATAATAAGGGTGAGTAATAAGAATTATTTAGTAAGGATCCTTATCTAGGGTACAAAATGCATATATCAGCTCAACATTTAATCAAACAATTATAGTCGTTATCTACAGCCCAACATTCGAGACCATAATGTGAGAACTCATAATTTTAAACTACATTTCTTATGTCATGCAGATCCAAAAACAGTTATAACTCAATGTAAATTCAAATTTAAAACTTCAAATAACTGCTCCTGTTGGTTTTATTTCGAATAAATAAATGCAGACCCTTGGCCAAGGCATTTAATAAAACAACTAAAATAATTAAATAAATGAAATAACAAGAAAGAGGCATTCATGCCCAACAATTAACTAATATTTAAAACAGAAATAACAAGAGTTTTATGCTAACATGCACTACTAGAAAAAGCACATTCCATGACTATAATTTATAGTCATAAACACCTTCCATGACTAAAATCGAGAGTCATTGTATCCGCTGTCACGGAAGGTTCAACCATGACACTATAATAAAAGTGTCATGGTAGAATCAATTATGACACTATATTATAGTCATAGATGAACTATGACACTATACAGAGCATTGATGAAGTAATAACGACAATTTACAAGTGTCGTCGTAGAACTAGTTATGACATTTTATTATAGTCACGGTTGATCTATTAATGACACATATACATAGTCATGATTGAGCTATTTACGACATTTTTAATTTAGTCATGGTTGAACCATTAATGACACATATATATAGTCATTGAAAGAATATTAACGACATGTTAATATTGTCATTATAGCTTATATATTGACACTTTTTTATAGTCATCAATTTATGTAATATGACTATTTATTTATGTCAATTTATTAGTTTTCATGACACTTTTTTATACTTATTTACAACCTGTTTTGTTTGTGTCTTTACCTGTCAAGAAAGATTTATAATATGCATCCCGCAAATCTTATTCAACAAATATTATTTCATATATGACTAAATAATTTGTACATTACACTGGAACAAAAAAAAATCAATATCAATAAACTTATAATTCTTAAAATGTCTACAATGGGTTGAAAACCAAAAAGTTTACAATATAACACAGAAGCGTGGTCGGATATTCCTTGTGCAAAGTATACGTGGATTGACAAGTTGCACGATAACTGTAGATGCAAACGATCCTCACCTTGAACAAAGTACCTGCACAATGTAGTAATAAAGTTTCGAATTAGAAGTTGCACTAGAGAATATAAATATTCATAGTATATTTATCATTCATATCAAATAGCAATTACTCATTTTTTCCAAAAACTAAACTTAAGTTAGGGATCCTTGTGAACCTTGTATAAATAATATCTCGCAATAACAAAATTGGAATTTGATACTAACCTTGAATCTATGTGGAGCTATAAAAGTTTTTTTCCTGCTATATAGGTAGTTGTCATGAATTAAAAGAACCAACAGTTAGAGAATCGAGAGCCGAGAGTAGCATTAATTTTTAGATAGGTGGTTGTCATGAATTCCACTTTTACCACATATTTAGTATATGGTAGTCATTGAATATAAATCCTACAGGTTGCACATACTATCCTATAGAGAGTAATTATGGTATTACAAACTAACATTTCAACAAATAGTCATTGTAGGTCCATTTTGTAGCAGTGAGCAAAGAACAACGAATAGTCATTTGATATGTATATTCAAGCACATAAGTAAATGATTCTTTTGAAGAAAAATCACTTACAGAGATAAGGCTTTCATAAGTAAATGATTCTTTTGAAGAAAAATCACTAACAGAGATAAGACAGAAAGCCTACAACATAATAGAGTTAAAACACTAACAACAAGTCTCATTCTACTTTAAAATATTTGAGGCTAAGAAATGATACTCTAAAATAATATGAGATTATAAAAACGTAGTATTCCTTTTTTTAGGTCCATAACATAGTATATTCTAATAGTTTTGTAACTATTCTCTTTCTAAACCAGAGTATTGAAAAAACAACAAACAAAATTAAATGTTATAGAAAGAATCATCTGAAGTTTGACCTGTGAAATTATGAGCAGAGTGAAAGTGAAAAGAAGATGATGCATATCATACCTAGGAGTAAAATGGAAGCACTCTCCCAATCGAACTCAGAAAAGTTTGTCACGAGATCATTATCATCAGATATGAATACATAAGACGATAGATGCCATCCCAAATAAGCCTGTCTAGCATCTAATAAAATGAAATGAGAAGACCGATCACTACCAAGACCATGAAATTTTAAGATCACTTCAGACTCTAGTCTTTTAACTAATCAAAACCAAATCAAGGCCATTCACATAGACCACATGATTGTGCTTCTTTTGTTTT
>JBBMKA010065048.1:0-16745 GCA_037833695.1 Sechiopsis laciniata
AATGTCATGTTTTGGTTTTCATCTATTTAAACGGTTTTAATTTCATGCATGCTGAGTAAGGACTAGGTTTAGGACCATTTTTCGGGTCAGGTCCTTACAATTAAAGCTAATCTTGCTAGCGCATATGACACCCTGAGCCTTTCTTTTATAGCAGTCACAGTGGAAGCTGGACTCTACCCATCGCCTGCGGAAGCACGCGTTTGTAAGGGGAGTATGATTTCAACCTCACCACGCATCACGTGCATATTTTTCTGTACAGGCTGATCTTGTGCTGTAAGAACCCGACTCTAAAATAGTCCTAAACCTGGTTCTTACTCAGAATGCATGAATTTAAAACCCATTAAATTCGACAAGTAAGACAAGCAACAGGAAAATAACAGTTGATAGGGAAAATGACAATTCAAAAATCGTTATTAAAAACCATTTTAATATAAAGCCTCTGGTCAGAGTATACGAAAACAGTACTAAAACAATTATCCCAAAAATACTCTAAACATTCTGAAAACATAAAATAAATGAAAGAGACTATGCAGCGGACTCCCATGATCAGTCAGCTCCTCCTCTAGCCGTCACGGTGCTGTCCCAAGTTACCTAGTGGAAAAACCACAGAAAATAAGGGTGAGTACAAAGGCACTCAGTAAGAATCCCCAACCGGGGTACAGTACGCAAGTCACATCATCTAGCATCCTAGCAGATGAGCAAAACAACATCACAAGGCAGTCTCAACATAAGTACAAACACAGCATGCTCAAACCATCAAAAGTCTCTAGCTCTCGACTAAGGATCCACTGTGGATCTCCAAGTGGGTTATCAAAATAACCTTCAGAATCTTGAGAGTCTCTAACTCTTAGCTACGGTGACCAGTACACTAGGCTGATCCTGGACGCTTGGGAGTACCCAAGAGTCGAGCTCTAAACTGAATAGAAGGTGTACTGATACACTAGCCTGAGGGAGCTCTCCTCCCGGAATCTAATGTACATACGCGCCCACTGTATGCTCCTGCAATTCGAATAAATGTAGGCCTACACAAACTATGTTGGTTCAGATGTGCATGCCTAAGACTCTAAAAGGTGAGCACTGATCAACAGCAGGTGGGAGGCCCTCGGCACCATGCTGTGGCAAACGGAATCACACCCAACGCCTGAAGCTAAAGGTCGTCTCAAGGTAGGCTTTCACCAACGAAAGGACCTCGCTCTAGCAGGCCACAAACGAGGCTTATGCCGGTGTGGTAGCTACTCCACACCCAGCGACTGGGGGTAAGGAATCTATCCTCACAGCCCAACCAGTGGGGACACATACCTCGGTTCGTTCTCAGCCTTTAGATGATGACATCCTAACAAGATCTAGCTACGGAGTACCCTAGGGCTAACAAAGTTCAACATCAACAACATTGCACAATAACATACAGCATAACACAATCACAGATAAAACAGTCACTGCAACAATAGTAGTGCAATCCAGGGTACATAAATCTACATGCCAGATCCTATCAGACAAGTCATACAATCCTATCCACTAACAAGTATAACGACAGGCAATAAACATGTAAGTCTATATACTAACAAGTTCAGTAACAGGAATAACGTTCAAACACCTAGCTACTAGCATGCTTAGAAAATAGTAACACACAACCAGAAAACTATCAATGTCAAGCGTAGGGCCCACACAACCCCAGCAAGGAAATCCTTACCTGGAAAGCAAGCAGTAGAATACACAAAGCTAGGCTCCTTGAGCTGCAGCACCAAAACGAGTAACAACATAGGCATAGCAATTAACAAACACACAATTAATATCTAATAGCTAAACAATACTAGGTAACCAAAGGCACAAGGCTCGGAAAGCCATACCCCTAAACCGAGAAGACAGGCTTGGTAGAAGGCTTCAGCAAAGGCGAAGGTAAAGCTGCTGGCGATCGTCTTGCTGGGGCGAAGGGTTAGCTGCAGCGAAGACAAAAGTGGACGTGTCACGGTGGAACGGCTTGGACGAGCGAACGAGTGTGGTCTCGGTGGAGGACTCGACCGTACGATGAAGGGCTATGCGAAGGCAAGAGTAATGGCGATCGCGAGACTGCGAATAGCACAAGGTCAACGGATCTTACAACAAGCCACAGAAAACCCACGGAGAGCGAAACGTACCTGAGGCGAACGACTACTCGTGAGGACGGCGTGGCACGAAAATTTTCGGTGAAGATGCGCAGAACTAGGCGAGTGAAGGACTGTACGCGATAATGAGCAGCGAACGGCGAAGGAAAGGAGTTTTCGGCGAAGGAGAAGGAAAGGTGATTTTGGCGATTTGGGAGAAAAAGAGAGAAAATGAGAAAAAGGTGAAATTGGAGAAATGGCTGGGTATTTACATGTCTCGGCCAAAAGAGAAGGGTTTAACAGGATTGCGACACGTGTTTTCAGGCAGTTCTGACTTCGAGTCCTATCGAAGCCACCTTTTTCTTTCTTTTTCTTATTTAAACAAACAAAGGCTCCAAACTTCTCAAATAGCAATGCTAGCCCTAGGGACCTGAAACCGAAATAAAAAATCAAACGAAGCAATTAACAGAACCGTCTCGAAACCGTGGTTAATTACGAAACTACCCCTGAAGGCAAAATTACCAAAATGCCACTGAAGGCTCAAACTACCCTAACGGCCCAACCGAACAATTGAAAAAGCAACTGAACATACCTAGAGAACCGGAATGGAAAACTCGGCTATTACATGTGCATTTATATTCATAGTCGCACTAGCATAGTACTAGCATAGATTAATTTATTTTCAAACACGGCAACATCTTTTCAAAACCCAATTTTGTTTGTTACAATTGACCTTAATTTATATCAATGCACTGCAAAGTCTCTGTGGGATCGATAAAATACATACTTATTACTTGCTACAGTTTTGACTGTGTATACTTGCGTGTAAGCGATTTCGAGTCATACTTAGCTTTTAGATTTCTCTAAGTTAATTACTGTAAAATAAGCTTAAGTTGTCAAAAACTTGATCTTCTAAGATTGCGTTGCGGGTGCTAATATAATTTTATAGTAATTAACTCAAAGAAAACTTAAAGCTAAGTATAACTCGAAATCGCTTACGTGCAAGTATACGCGGTTAAAACTGCGGCAAGTAATAAGTATGTATTTTATCTATCCCACAGAGATTAATGTCTAGAAGTAATACCGTTCGAACAAGAGTTATGCTGAAAAGTAAATAATGGGTTGTAAAAGTGTGTTTGATTATGGGTTTTGAATGCAAAATTAAAAATGTGCAAATGCTTGACGGAAGTAAATATGAATGCAATGAGTAAAGATAAATCAACAGTTACAGAATATGTTAAGAACGCAGGACTAGTTATCGAGTTTCTTGCTTCCCTCAACTAAGAAGTGCTTCCACACTCAGTGATTTATGAGAGGACAGCTTCTGCTGTGAACTCCATAGTAAAATGGGGCAACGCGAGCAATAGTGAGTTCCTAACTCCCTAAATAATGTAAAGACTTACATTCAACCTACAATAGCATACTGGATCTCCATGTGGTTCCTCTTTTCGATTCACCACAAGTCATATACGTGATTGCAAAAATAAACAACGCTGCAGTGTAAAACTCTTTAACCTACATTCTTAAACACGATTCTATTCATTAGAATTCATTCAAGACTCTTATAACGCATCATAATAACGAACACGCAGTAATTAGTTTAAATCAGTAGATTTTATTACGACTACTAAATGTTTATCATTATAATAATCCTAAGGAAAACAATAAAATGGAATTGGCATGGCTGTGAAATGTGCAGTCCTTGTCATTGGCTCCTACAATCACCACCAGTTGCTTCTCACATGAATCAAACTCTAACCCTTTGATTTAGCTCTTCATCATTTGGATCGGCTTTTGGGCACCCGACCAGCTCACAAAACTTTGGCTTTCTTCTTGCAATTTATAGAGTTGATTTACTTGTCGGCAAGCCTAGGGGAGCTGAAAAATCTTCATTAATGCAGGATTTCTTGATTTCAGCTGGAATTGATTTGATTGACACCACTTTAATTGCGTGATTGATTCTCTATTTATTTCCATGTTTGTATGATTCTCGAGTGCGACTGCCTTATGAACGCATGATTCTTCTATGTGCATCACCGTTTACATTGTTTTGTTCTTCTAACATCAGTGTTTAGCATTTCCTACGTTTACTATCTTTTTGGCGCACAGTTGTATAATATTTGTATCTAATTTACATATTGCGCTGATGATGTTATTTTCTGTCCATATGCTGATTTTTACCCTTTTATTCGCAAAATGATCCTAATAGCTCGAAAAATTTTCTGATCCCTTAATAAAATGCTCAATAAATTAGCCTAAATAATAACCTATTTGAGAGCTATAAGCCATCTTTGATGCTTGTGCTTGTGGTAATGTGATTGGGACTTCTTTCCCTATTGGTTGTATCGTCTTGAATCTCGGTTCCCCTGAAATATAAGTGTTCAACCTTTTTAGTAATAAAAACTACTCTCAAATTAAGAATTCTAATTCTGAACTGGCAACGACGCCAAAAACTTGATGATTGCAATTCTGGGTGCTAATATACATGTACCATAATTAACTTAGAGCAACCTATTGCTAAGTGTGACTCAGAATCGCTTACGGGCAAGTATATGCGGTCAGAATGCAGCAAGTAATAAGTATTTATATTTTATTGTTCTCCACAGGGATTGTTGTCTAGAACTAGTACTATTAATGTGAGAGTTATGCAAATAAAGTAAAGAATGGGTTTTGAAGTTGGTTTTGTGGTTGATTTTGAATGCTAACAGTAAGAAAATATGAATGCTAATGCAAGCAAGAATTAAACGTGAATGAAATGAGCAGTGTTGAGAGAATAGTTACAAAAGATGCTAACAAGAAGGTACTAGTTATCAAGCTTCTTGCTTCCCTAATCTAAAAAGTAACTTCCGTACTTAATGATTTATGACAGATCCAGCTTCCTCTACAATCTCCATACTAACTCAGAGCGACGCAAGCGTTAGTAAGGTTATCCCTAACACTCTAATGGTGAAAAGCCTTTCATTTAATCCTAACAGCATACTGAATCATCCTGCTGTTCCTTCTTCCGAACTCGCTACAGGTTACATACGTGGGTTGCTAATCGACGCATGTATATTAATTAAAAATCCAACAGTGTAAAACATGATAACCTACACACTTAACATGCTTCTACAAATAAATCCTAATAAACAACTCCTATAACGCATCATAGCAATAAACACAAGTAGAAAGTTAAAATCAACTAATTTTATTACTACTACTAAATGTTCACAACTATAGACTACTCCTAAGAAAAACAATAAAAGTTGGAATTGGTGCGGTTGTGAAGTGTACAATCCCTTTAACACAGCCGGCTGCTTCTCCTTAAGATTGGCTTTCGGCCAACCGACCAGCTCACCAAACCTCGGCTTCCCTCTTGCTATTATAGAGATGAATTACTTGGCCAGTGAGCTGTAAAATCTTCATTAATGTAGGATCTCTTGATTTCCGTCGGGATTTATTTGATTGGCGCCAACTTAATTGCTAGATTAATTCTTCATTTGTTTCCTTATTGGCATGATTCTTCGAACGTGTTTGCAATATGGTTTAGCGCTTTCTAGCACTGCTTGTCACCGTTTGCGCTGATTTTTCCTTCCCGCACTTTAGCTTTGCATTTCATGCATTGTGCATTAATTTAGCACAGTTTATTCAATATTTATGCTTAAATCGCGAAACTGTGCTTCTGATGCCAATTCATGAATGCATGCGACTTCTAGTAGTTTTTACTCGCAATTTACATATTATGGCCCAATAATTTCCCTTGAACCTTAAAATAATTCAGAATAGAATAGCCTAAAATATGCTCTATTTGAGAGTTATCAGTGATGTAGCTGCGTGCAAACATGGAAAGAATCGAAGCCATTTTAGAGCCTATAAGAAGAGATCAAGACCAACCATTTAGAGTGTGGAACACGAGAGAGTTCTCACCTTTGTTTTTCTGTTTACTGTTTTCTTTTAAAAGACTCATTTTTGCATTGATTAATACAAGTTTCAGTATGATGTTTTTCACATCATTATGTGTGTTTTCTAATTGTATTATGAATTAAATTCGTTAGGGCAAGGCTAAGGGAAATTTGAGTTGCTTACACGTGTTAGAAAGATCTAGGGAGGAGTTAACCAGAGCATGTTTAATTAGGATCAAATCTCAATAGTAAGTGTCGACCAACCATCCACACGCACTAATAGGTTGTAACTTGGAAAATGAAATAACCTAAGGCTAATTAATTTGGATGTTCACTAGGATAGTATGAAGTTTTTTATACTTTAAATAAGTGTTTAGGAATAAACGCTTAACTACTGCCTACGTTGCGCCAGCTAATTTTACATTGAGTTATAATGGAAGTTGGACTTAATGCGAACGAATGTGGAAATGACGTTTTTTAGGCGAAGTATGGCAGTTACTCCTCACCATAATATTTAATTTATAGCATTGTGAGCGTATTCCATGAGTGCTTTAGTTGCGCATTTTCTTCTAAAAAACACTTTGTTGACTTTACTTATTTTTATTTCATGCAATACAAACCCAATCAAACCCCATTTGTTTACTTTCTGTTTGAGTCTAAACACCATCTTTTGATAAATAAAAGTCCCTTACTTATTACTTACTTCAGGCCGCGTATACTAGCACGAGTGTGAGTTTATTCGCACACCAGTCAGTCTGGTTTTACCGTAGTCAAGTTTTTGGCGGCGTTGCCGGGGACTGTGTTAATTAATTAACAATTTTGATAGTTTAGAATAGTTTATTGAAAAAGGAATCACTTATTTTCAAACGTTTTAGTGTGATCTGTGTATGAGCACAACCCTCTCGATTGATTCAGAACCTGAGCGAACTCTCCATAGGAGACAACATGAGCAGAGAAGGTGACGATGAGAAGGGATGTACCCTAATGTGTAGAATCACCATGGAGTGATTGATCCACTTGCAGTATGAGCAGCTAGAGCAGGAGTAGGTGCGAACCTTAATGCTGTCTACCCCTAGTTTAGGGTGTAGATGAGAGAGACAGAATCATGAGGACTCAAGCTGGACTTCTTTATCAAGTGGCGTATCCAGGAAAGCTCAAATCTAAGTGGTTTGGACCATTCTGCATTACACAGGTTAAACCAAGAGGAGCAATCTGGATAAAGAACAAGTCAAATGGAATTGAGTTTGTGGTAAATGGCTAGCGACTTAAGCATTACTGGAATGAGGATGTTCAGCGCAGAATATCTTCATTATCCTTGCCCGAGGAATAAAGCGCGCTTGGAGTCAATATGTATCGGTACATTTAGATTTTGCACTCCAAGCATGCTAGTTATAATTTTTATATCTACTTATGCGAGAAGTATAATTCCTGCTTAGGATTTATTTGCTTTAATTTTTAATTTAATTTAATTTTATGTAAATGGAATGTCTTGAACTCTATGTTTGGATGAGGAAAATGGTGCAAGAATTTTGAATACAGTCATTTTGGTGCATTAATTATGGCCAGGTACAAGCAGTCATTTTAAGGGCTTGCTAATCTAACGGTTAGCAACATATGCATAGCCTCTTGAGATACGAATCGTCGACCTAACACAAATGCAGCGATTGACTATTAGAAAATCCTACCCCTTCATCTTTTTATTTAACCACCCGTATACCGTACTTTCTTCTCCCATCCGACTAAAGTTATCAAAACCCTACCTCTATTTTTTCATTCAACCATGGCACAAATGGCCGTAAGAAATTACAGAAGATGGTGGATCTTACAAAGGGAAGAATGTGGTGTGGCCGACCCACCTCCCAATCCTGGACGAGAAAATGCCACACTCGCCAGCCTTAAAGATGAACAATCACAAGCCAGCACTCCCAAGCGCAGACACACAATTACTTCACTAACACGACAAGTGGAGTGTAGGACTGAAGAATCTTTAGAATCCCCTAGAGAAGAAAGAGTAGTTACTTCCGCACTGCGACGGTCACCATCGAAAGTGTTGATTGACAGTTTTGAAACTTCGGGCGTATTTCAAAGGTTTGACACCATTTATAGAGAAATGGGACTTGGCAAAGTTTGATCGGAGAATGGAGGAGTTCACACAAGAAAGGAGTTGAAAGTGTAGACGAAATGTAAACACGGGCACCTCTAGACCTATTAAGGTGGCCGCTGTTGATGCAATTGAAAAACAGCCGCATAGGGAAGGAAAGGAGCCAATGGTTGAAGTACGACAAGGAAGAAGTAGAGAAGCCATAGCGACGTCGAAGGAATTATTCCGAAGTTAAATTAGAGACTAAGATTATGGAGGCCATGTTGAGCATCAACAAACAAGGCTCACATGCATGGGGGGATTGCAGGAAGATGGCGAGAGGACCATTCAACGGTTAATAGAAGAATTTGCAACAGCTCTTGCAATAGTAATAACTCTCAAACAGAACATAAACTAAGCTAGTTTATTACGCATTTTTCTAAGGTTCAAGGGAAATAATCACGCTATAAAATACTCAATGCGAGTAAAACTGTTAGAAATCACATGCATTCATGATTTAGCATAGCAAAGGCTTAGCATCGCATTTTAGAGTAAATTGAATGAATAAATTGTGCTTAATGCGATATAATACAAGCAATGTAGAACTTAGACGTTGAGGAACAAATAAATGCAAACTAAACACATCACGATGCAGTCACAAGGCAACCATATTCGAGAAACTATGCCAATAAGGAAATAATAGAAAATCAATCAAGCAATCAATTTGGCGAAAATCAAGAATTCCTAGCAAAAATCAAGGAATCTTGTATTGATGAAGATCTTCCAACTCACCCAAACTTGTTAGCCAAGAAAATCAACTCTATAAATAGCAAGAAAGAAGCTGCAATTGGGGGCTGGTGAGGGTGGCCAGAACTGGTAGGTTGGCCAAGCGCATGCGTCTCCCAGGTTTAGTAAGAGTAACTACTGCGGAAGTAGAGTTAGTTGTAAATCATTAAGTGTAGAAAACACTTATTAAGAAGGGGAAGTGTGGGTTCTATTCACCATTATTACATATTCAACATCTTCTATAACTGCAATTTTCATTAGTTTATTGCTTATTTAGAATCTCAGAAGAAAAACTCAAATTAACCATAAATTTCATGCTTTTCATTTATTCGCACTACTCTTAAGCTAGTAAGAATAATTATAGACCTTAATTACTGTGGAGATCGATAATTTTACTTATTACTTGCTGCATTCTGACCGTGTATACTTGTGCGCAGTGATTTTGAAGCCACACTTAATCTAAGTAAAGCTTAGAATCCATTCAATTGGGTAGTTAATCGAAATGAGTAACACAATATCAGACAGCACCAACAGAAGCAGGACCTTCTGCACATGACCATGTATCGACTTTCCCAACGGAAGGACGAAGAAGTACGAAAGAAAAATTGGTGCGCTACATCTGACACTCATAAAGAATCTGGACGCATACCTTGATTACGCGAGAGAGCGAGACAGTGTGTTATTTAATGCACTCCCATTGCTTGATCCGCACATCTGAGTACTCAAATTTCCCAGCCTCCACGACGTTGTTTCTTCTACTAACTCCGATAGCGCGGACTCTGAAGAAGAAGAATAAAGTAAGTCTCTGTGCTTATCCGCATTCCCTTTCTCTTTATTCTTGTGATCACACTACTTTTTAATATAATCATTTTCTTCGTCTATTTCCTATTTTAGAAATCTACTTTGACTAATTCTGTGTAAAAATCTTGCTTTTTAATTTTGGGTTATAAAAACACTACCGAAAAATGCTAAAAGACTTAAGCTACCTTGGGACTTTAATTGCTAGTAACTTTAACAAGGTTGACTTGGGACGGACCCTATTCGGACTTGGGACAAATGGACATTTTCTTGGAGTTGAATCCCAAAGCTTTTAATCAGGGAAATTAAGTCTAAGAACAAACTAAGTTTGGGGGAACTAAGCCTCACATTTATTGCAGACAAATAAAACTTTGGATTTAGGGGTGAGGGCAAGCCCGGGGAGTGTATAGAAGAGAGAAAATAAAGTGAGGATATTAAAAAAAAATTAGGAAAAATAAAGATCAAAACATTATGGACAAAATAAAAAAGGCACAAAAGAGTGAATAGCCGCAGGAATCCCAAAGTACTCCACTGTCCACCATAACGCAAGCTTGAGATATTCCACTGCTTAGATTGGATGTTTTATGCTTAAGTGAATGATGCTAAGAACTACAGAATTGTGGATATGAGTGCAACCCGAGTAGGAATGCGAAAAGTATAGCAAAAATCCTTGAGGGATCTAAGGACATAAATAGCATCCTTGACTGAATGTTTTGGGCAAACTTAGGATGATCAAGGGGTTGATTGAACTATTTTAGAGTCATAAGCTTTGGCACCAAGAGATGTGTATTCTACTAGGAACGATTAGGAGAAGAACCAAGGCAAAGGAGGAGGAGTTCTAACAAGAGAAATACCAGAATGATTAAGTGCATGGCATATTAAGGCAGTGGTAATCCAAAGAAAAGAATTTTTTTTTTAGTAAGAAAGGAAGAACAACATTAAGATAAGTATATTACTATTAGCAGCTTTTTCACCTATAGTAGCATCACTCGGGACGAGCAATGATTCAAGTTTGGGGGTTTGATGACTCTCTAACAGAGTTAATATCTAGAACACTTTAAAGTCATTGTTGTACTTTATTTAGGAAAATCTTAAGCAAAAAAGGTGAATGTATTAAATAAAAGATGAAAAAGACTAATGCTCACGCATTAGGAAGGAATTTGAACTATAATGCAAAAACTGCTTAATTTTTAGTCTGTATGCGTGATAAAGAGTGGATGCACGCTAATGATTGATTTTTGCCTAAAGACTTATGCAGAGCAGACACTAAGGAAATGCGATAAAAAGTAGAGACCGAAATGAAGTAGTGCGGAGTGGATGAATTGCGATCAAAGCAGAAACCAAAGTGAATGCAGAAACTAATGTGGGAGCAGCAGATCGGGTCAAATGTCAAAAACCTCAATTAAAAAGATAAGGAAAGAATCAGAGAAGAGTGAATGTCAATTGAGACAAACTACGATAATCACGGGATTCATATCTTATTCAGCAAAGACGAGATTCGTGAAATCAATTAGAGGAAATCTGTTGCTGTGATGTAGCGGCGTGCAAACAAGAAAAGATTCAAAGCCATTTTGGAGTCTATAAGAAGAGATCAAGACAAACCATTTAGAGTGTGGAACACGAGAGAGTTCTGACATTTGTTTTTCTATTTACTGTTTTCTTTTAAAAGACGGACTAATAGGTTGTAACTTGGAAAACAAATAACCTACGACTAATTTGCATGTTCAGTAGGATAGTATGAAGTCTTTTATACTTTAAATTGGAGTTTAGGAATAAACGTTTAACTACTGTATACGTTGCGCCGGTTAATTTTACATTGAGTTGTAGCAGAATTTGGATTTAATGCAAACGAATGCGAAAGCACGCATTTGTTAGGCAAAGTATGATAGTTACTCCTCACCATAATATTTCTTTATAGCACTATGAACGCATTCCATGAGTACTTTAGTTGTGCCTTTTCTTCTCAAAATTACTTTGTTAATTTTACTTCTTTTTATTTCAAGCAATACAAACCCAATCAAACCCCATTTGTTTACTTTCAGTTTGATTCTAAACATCATTTTTTGATAAATCACAGTCCATTTGGAGATCAATAATTTACTTATTACTTACTACATGCCGCATATACTTGCGCGAGTGTGAGTTTATTTCCACACGAGTTAGTTTGTTTTACCGTAGTCAGAACTCTTAAGTCAAATTTTAGCATGTCTTAATCTTCCCAACAACATTTATCTTGAACATACCTTCATCACTCTCAATACATATTCTCACATATTTACATACTGTTATTTAAATGGGAAATACTAGTAAATGACTACTTTTCCCAAAATAATTCAACCAATGTCTAAGTTTTTAAAGACTTAAAATAGATGTCTATTTTCTATCACCTGCAGGAGAGAGAAATTATTTTGTTCCATAACTATCCTCCTCTTATGCGTATTATGAATTAAATAACAAAATTAAGATTTAGTTATAAAAAGATTGATCCCACCATTTAAACTGCAGATTTAGTTATAAAAGATTGATCCTCCACCATTTTAGGAACATTATTTCCATCCACAACGACTCCCCAAAATATGCAATATATTTTTGGGTTCAAAACATCTATTTTCAGGGGTATATCAATTGATTTTTAGTTTGATAAATCCCATTTTTTTTTATTGGAGTGAATCTGAGTTAAACTTTTAGGAAATCAAAGGGACAAAACGCAACCTGGGGGAAACACTGCCGTAAACTCCATCTCGCATCTAGCCGTTCAAGTTGTGGATGACAAATGTTTGTGCAATACGCTATCACAGTGCCCGGTTCAACCTTGTCCGAACTCATACACAATTCCATAGGTATTTCTTCTATCGATGGCTCTAAATGAATTTACGTATTTTAGTGTTATATAAGCAACGATGATTTGTGTGCAGGGGGTAGCGATTATTTTGACGAGCGGTGCTGATCGTGTTGATAGCTTAGACCAACGATGAAAATAACGCAGGTCACAATAGGGTTCAATGGGGTTTGGGATGAGCGGGGTGTTTACTCCAATTATGAGACTACAAGTATTGATGTGGCTGGTGAGACAATGATAATACAGCTGTCGGAGTTAATTGTAGTCACAATTGATGTTCGTGAAAGTTTAACCATAGCAAGCCTCTCTCTCTACAAAGATGGGACTGAAAAACGTAAACTTATTTTTCTCACTGAAGACAGGGATGTACACATGGTGTAAGCGGTTTTTCTAGCGCCATGTATATCGGATGCTACATTATTGCAGAGATCGTATCCAGACATACCTCGATGTATAACACAGATACCCCAGACATTTCGACAGTGCTCAAAGTTGGGTCTACATTAGCAACTAAGGACGAGCTTAAGAAGTCTCTATGCAAACTAGCACTGAAAAGGAGTTTTCATTCAAGACATCAAAGTCAAGCCCCAAGCAGTTTTTTACTCGATGCACACATGAGACATGCGGCTGATATGTTCATGCATCTGTGTACAAAGGCAGCAAGTTATGGGTTATCAGGAACTTCATTGACACACATACATGTCCCGTTGATGTCGTACATAATGACCATATGTAGGCTACACCTCTTGTATTAACTGACTATGCGGATACACTTATTCGTACGCATAAGAAAAAGGTGTGTACACCGGGGGACTTGATGGAGTATGTCAAGAAAAGTCATGGTGTTAACATCAGCTATTACAAGGCTATGAAGTCAAAAGAGAAGGCCCTCGAAGCAATCAGAGGTAGGCCCAAAATTTGTATGCATGTCTTGCCAACTTTGTTGCACGGCTCATTGAAAAGAATCCAGGTATCACATAATTAAATTTTTTCGTAACACAACATACACACTAGTTCATATATTCAGAACCCCCCTGCACTACATTTTTTATGTATAACTATGATATGTAAGGAGCTATACCGCGCACGAAGCCGATAACGATAATCGATTCAAGTATTTTTTCATGAGTATGGCAGCATTAATTCGAGGGTGGGAACATTGCATACATGCTATAAGTGTAGATGGAGCCTCTCTAAAAAATAAGTTTGTTGACACCCTTATTACTGCGTGCACATTTGATAGGAATCAAGGGATATACCCCCTAGCTTTTGCGGTGGTGGACTCTGAGAACGATGCATCGTGGGTTGGTTTTTTACCAATCTAAAAGTAGTATTCGGTGATCATAAAGATCTTGTTGTGGTGTCGGATCGACATGCAAGCATAGAGAATGGGTTCAATAGTGTGTATAGTAAAGCGCATCAAGCCTTATGTATATTCTACTTGTTACAGAACATAAAGCCTAGACATTACAGTGAAGTATTTGCAAACATGTACTTCAACTGCCCGAAGGCATACACTCCAGAGATGTACGAGTATTATATTAGACAATTAGAAGAGATGTCTCCTAACGTGAGGGAGCGCCTGAAAAAGTAAGACCGCATCGGTGGGCGAGCGCATTTTCGACAAAGAATCGACACGTGCTTATGACTACTAATGTGTCAGAGTGCTTAAATAAACATTTACTCGATGCTCGTGAGCTCCCGATCATCTCTTTGTTGGAATCTATAAGGGACTTTATGCAACTTTGGTTCTATGAGAGGAGGAATGATACAGACTATCAACAGTTGGACATTAGTCAACGGTGTGCTGCTTTGCTACCCGACCATCTAGCTGCAAGTCGCAAGATGGATGTAAGCAATTTTTCTATTTTTTTTTTGTTTTGGGTTGTACACTAATAGTTTTAAGCTAACTCATTTGTATACACTATTCTCAGATCCGCCCGATCAACAATGCATATTATGAAGTGTTGGATAACCATAAACACTATGAGGTTAACATGAGGGAATGGACATGCACGTGCAACAATGGCAGATAGACCTCATTCCATGTCCTCATGCCTGCAAGGCAATTACACACAAGAAGTTGAATTTACATTCATTTGTCCATGATTTTTACAAGACAACTTAAGGAGCTATACAAGGGGGATATTCGACTGATCAGGACGTCACACCGCATACTCCCAGTTGATGGGGTGGAAAATCCGCTGGTCCAACCACCTAGAGTGAAATGCCCAATAGGGAGACCTCGCAAGAAGAGGATCCAGTCGTACAGCGAGGCGTCGGCCAAGGTCAAGTGTGGCAAGTGCGGTAGATTAGGCCACAACAAAAGAACTTGCAAGAATCCAATTTAGGGTTAGGTATCTAGCAATGGTCATGTGGGTTTTAATTTAAGATAACTCTTATAGTTTATGATATTTTTTTATCACATAACACAAACTGTGTGTTATTTGAAGTTAGATATCTTTGGTTCTGTTTTAGTTATTTCTAGTATTCCAATTATATGCGTATATATGGACCTCATAATTTGCTCTCCTTTTTTTATTTGCATTCTTTATTTTCGTCACGTATAAGTAGATAACAGAATCTACACGGTCTCAACATTTCTAAATATTTATATACAAGTAAATACATACATTGGGGGGGGGGCATGGGCGCATGCCGATATTTTGTTGTAATTGAGTTAGTTTTATTTTACTAAAACATGCGTTATTCATGCTCCTTGTTAGGTTTGGTTGTTGTATTTACACAAGGTTTATTTTATTCTACATAGTTTTATAGATCAGTACACAACGCTGCACAAGTCCTACAATTGTTGATGAGGGTAGATACTCAGATCTAGGGGTAAAACGTATCAAACCCCTGTTTTTAAAAAAAAAAAAAAAACAAAACAAAACAAAAACTCAAACTAAAATATCACATCACATCAATCGCTCATTGTGTCTAACCTATTTATTCGTTCAGTCATACATACACCTTAACAAGATTTCTATTCAAGCGAGTCTACAACGGGGGGCCGTGCTAAAACAAACATTATGTTATGGCTAATAACAATATAACAGTTCATAAGCTTATAAATTTTGTTGGATTGCACATGTCAAGGCACATAAACTACTATTCAACATTTATAGACTTGCACATAGCAAGCCCGCTCTTTGGAAGCACACAATACCCCTTTCTCTAGTGAATAAAATGCACATTTTCGGTTGCAGATGGGTATATCTGTCTACATAAAACACTAATATGTTAAGAAAAAGTTATTATTATGTCAAGCGTCATACACCAAACTATTAGACGTCGTTGGTTGGTGTATGATTCCAACCTTCACCTGCGCCTGTTGGATACTGTTTTTCATAGTAAGGTTACAGTACATGCTTACAATATGAATACAAACATACATAATTACATTTATTGTTTACATCCAAACACAGAATCACATAAACGAATATAATGTCACAAAAAATGCATGCATTTCAATGTTATGCTACCATTTTGATAATTATAAAAACTAGATCACCAATATAAAATCTGCCATTCAAGTGTTTATAAAAAAAAAAACACAGTAAAAAAACATATTATCCTAGGCTATTCAATAATAAAAATTCCAACAAAAAAACCATTCTAAAACATTTGCCCAGGGAGCCTAAGTGGCAGATTCACATAATAGAGAGTCATGGTTGACTGAGCTTTAAGTCAAACGTTGGGGCTGAAAACTCAATAGGCAGGTCTTCTGGCGGAACCTTCCAATTTGAACCTCTTGCAACCTTAACATATGGACCACTTGCCATTTTAGGTGAAGATGGGCCAGACTGGTGAGTAGTATTCTCATTGACGGCAAGCTACAATAATTTAATTGTTTGTAGCATACACTTTGCAAAAGTACTAATGAATACAACCTTATTTTCAACATATAACATACCTCGTGTAGTACAGACCTATTGTCATGTCGCTTCATTGGGGACCACAATACCACCTCCCTGGCAGCCCTTCCAATCCGAGGTGGTGGTTGATTTTCAGCAGCCTGTTGTCGCTGTTTAATTTTCCAACACAGTCATATACTATAGTGCAAATAGGCTAGGAACAACTATAGACAAATATGGCGGGGAAGGGGGGGGAGGGGGGGACAGACACATTTTAATTCTCATCCATACATTAGACATCAGACATCAGATCATAAACAACAGATACAAATCTAGATGTATATATATACATACACCACAACATACGCTTTAATATTATTATCACAGACACATGTATACAATAGTGCTAGGACATACATACTT
>JBBMKA010065059.1:0-16745 GCA_037833695.1 Sechiopsis laciniata
AAGCCTGCCTTGGCTGGTTCTTAGCTTCAGGCATCGGTGGTATTTAGGCTGCTACAGTCGAGCGCCGAGGGTCTCGCACTACTGTAGATTAGCGACACCACTTTCGAGTCTTTAGGCATGCATACCTGGACTGGCGTAGTATGTCCTTAGGCCCCCACATTTACGCAGTTTGCAACAGCATGCGGTGTGCGCGCACACTTGTTAGGCATCAGGCAGAGAGCTCTCTCGGGCTAATGTTCGTGAGTACACAACTTCCTTAATGAGTCTAGAGCCAAACACCGGGTACTCTCGCAGATGTCCCAGGACCAGTTTGGAGAGCTAGTCAGGACCAGCTGTTGAGCGGTCACATAGGCCCAAGGAAAGAGACCTTCGAGGATACCTATTTCGGGATCAGCTTTTAAGTTGGTCATTTGGCAGAGGGTATGAGACCCTCGAGGATATCTTTCAAGATCAGTTATTGAGCTGATCACTTAGCCGGGAGTTAGAGACTTCCGATGACTTAGGAGTTGCATGGATATCTCGTTCCAGGGTTCTGTATTGGTAACTGTTTGGTTGTATACTTCGATGCCAGATGATATGTTGTTTCGTACTGTACCCCAGTTGAGGATTCTTACTAAGTGCCTTTGTACTCACCCTTATTTTCTGTGGTTTTTTCCATTAGGTAACTTGGGACAGCACCGAGACTGCTAGAGGAGGAGCTGCATTGATCATGAGTGTCCTTTGTCAAAATTTAATTATTGTCTTTAATCAGCATGCATGATAGTTTCAATCATAAATGTTTTTCATGTTGTTTTGAATTACTCTGGCCAGAGACTTAACTATGTTTTATTTGTGAACGGTTCGGTTTGAATAAATGAGCATTTATTTAACTTACAATTGTCCTTAAGTTTAATTTTGAACGTATTGAACCATGCATGTTGAGTAAGAACCGGATTTATGACCATTTTAGAGTCAGGTTCTTACAGTTGGCATCAGAGCTCAGAGTCATAGATTTTGTAGACTGACCTACTGAGTTACGTCGTTTGTCCCCATGATCATCAGCACTCCAACGACCGTCAGGTATGTCAAAAGTTCTTTTGAGAAGGGTTTTGTTTACAGTACTAGCATCTAGTATACTTTTGTTACCTGTTGTTAGCAGTGGGAGTCCAAGTGTGGACTAATTTGTAGTTGAGTATAGACCGCCAGTGTGTCGGTCACTCACAGAGGAGTAGGGACGTCTGGTACCACCAACCGAGGAGTTAGAGCTGAGCCAGCTGTAGATGAGACCACGTCCAGGGTTGACTAGACTCGCGGCCACCTTTGGCCCCGGTAGTTATTTTACCACGAGAGGGGGTAGATACTACCTTGCCTCAGAGTGAGACTCCAGGAGCAGAGTTGCTTCAGCTATGAGAGAGATGACGGTTGGGTTGTTGGCTCGACAGAGTGGAGACTCAGGCGTAGTTGGCAGCGCAGAGAGAGGAGTCTCGAGCACAGATAGCCCAGCTGACACAGTGTTGTAGCCATGAGAGCCATGGTTAGAGAGATGTTCGTTGAACATGGAGCAGAGGTTCACAGAGAAGAGCTTGAGCATGTCCGCTGGATGAGATGCCAAGGCCAGATCGATGAATCTGGAGTTTTTGTACGCGTTGTTGAAGTTACCGTCTCTAGAGGTTGTGACCTTGTTGGCCTATTTGTAGTAGGGCCTAGAGTTTTGTTTTAGCAGCACTTCATGATGTGGTTAGAGGATGCTCGTTTGGCACCAAGCTTGGGTGCAGGCCTAGGTTTAGGCCCAGTTCGCACTATTGTGCAGGTGATTCTTATGATCTTCTTGGATGTTCAACATATTTTTTCAGATGTTGCACCGAACGTGCCAGTTGGAACACTTGATCATGTAGCACTAGTGATCCGTGTAGTTGGTTGTCAGATGGCCACAAGAGGAAAAGATGTGTGAGGAATGACCGAGTGTATCATTCCTTAAGTTTACCTGAGAGATGAGTAAGAGGTTAGATTTAGAGCAAGTAAAGTTGAACCCTTGGTGTTTAGTCATTGGTTGTGGCTCTATTGAGAGTCGGTTAGACTTCAGTCTTCTGTAGTGGTTAGACTTTGTACTCTCATGTGTACCTTTGAGTAGCTTGTTCCCAGTATGGGTTGTTTTTGGAAACCTCATTAGAGTTGTTAGTTGGAGCGAGACTGAGCTTAGTCTTCAAAGGAGTTTGGCTTTCAGTTCGAGGACACTATCTTGAAAGGTGCCCTTAGTTTGAGGTTGCAGATGTATTCTGCTGTTGTTGGATTGCTTATCATCGGACAAGAGTTGTTCGTTGGAATGTGACCTTGGGTGATAAGAATCCTTATTGTTGTTACATTGGAGCCCAGATAGGACCGAGCAAGTTGTGGATGACTAAAAACCACGCAGTTGTCAACTGGTGTTGTTAAGAGTGTTGTAGAGATCTTTACCCAGAGTAAAACTACGAGGTGGCTGATGCTTTGAGTAAGAGGACAACATATTCTGTAGCGTGTTTGGTCTCTTGCCCTTATAACTAGAAAATTGGAGCTAGCTAGTGTAGTTGTGCCGCTGAAGAAGGTTTATTCTTGTTTAGTCCGTTGGCTGTTAGACCGTCTTTCCTGCAGTGTGTGTCTGGTGGTCGTCAGAAGGACCCTAAGCTCGTGGAGATCCTTGCCAGATCTCAGTCAGACCCAGTCAGTGAGTTTTCAATTGCTCGGTTGGAGCTTGTTGTCAGTTGCCAAGCCAGGGTTAGTTTCGCAGCAATCTTCAAGTTGGCCTGAGGTGTAATTGGAGTTTGAGCTTAGTTGTATCTAAGCATTGCTTTGAAATGCTTGTGGTTTCAAGTGGAGATTGTCTTCCCAGCTCAGTGATTGTTTATCACTTTTGCTTGGACGCGATCGATTAGAGGTGTTAGTGTTTTCTGTCCTTGGGTTGTTTCTCTTGGTAAAGAGCTGCAATTCAGTTATGAGTAGATGGAAACCTTTGTCCTTGAAAGAGTTGAAGTTTGTGGCTGTTAAGCTCGAATGTTGGAAGTTCTACCGACAGGTGGTGAATGGTTAGTTCAAGAGCCTTTGTTGACTTGTTAAAATTTGTTTGACCTTTTGAGGTTTTGGACGTCCTCTTGATTCAGTTAAGGTTCGTTGTGGTGCAAGGCGTGTCAGTTCCAAGTCTTGACTCATGAGGAAGCCTTGCTAGTTGTGTTGTGCCTGACCTTAGTGGATCGTAGTTTGAGGATTGTGTTTTAGCAGCTTGTTAGTGATTGATCAGGATGTTTCATGTTTGATGCTTATGGTTGCGTGAGACTTTAAGCTTTAAAAGGAGGAAGTTCTTTGGACTAAGGGTCTTGCTGCGTTGCAGCACAGGTTAACATAAGCCAGTTCGGCAGTTCAAGAGGGGACGAGTGGTTGGTAGTGTACAGGGTCGTGTTCAAGTTATTTTGGTTTGCGCTTGATGCAGCATGGTAAAGTGTTTGGTGGATGCTTCTCACCAGCTGAAGCCCTTTGATGATGTTTACCCGACTCATGTTGTGGAGTTGTCGGCGGTTGCTTTTGCACTAAGAATTTTGGAGGCACTACTTGTATGGTGAGAAGATTCAGATGTTTACAGATCACCAGAGTCTTAAGAACTTCTTCACCAAGAAGGAGTTAAACATGAGACAGAGGAGGTGGCTCGAGTTGGTTAAGGACTACGACTATGAGATATTGTACCACCTGGGAAAAGCCAATGTTGTGGTCGATGCTCTGAGTAGGAAGACATCGCACTCCACTGCTTTGTTGAGTTCCCAGATTTATTTGCGGAAAGAGTTCGAGCGAGCCGGTATTGTAGTGTTGTTGGGAGAGGTTACAGCCAGGGTAGTATAAGTGACAGTTCAGCCATCGATTATGGAGAGGATCATTGATGGCCAGCTGAGTGATCCCAAGATAAGCAGGTTGATTGAGAGAGTTCGAGAAGACGGAGATTTTGACTTTATTTTAGCACCAGATGGAGGTTTGAGGTACAGAGGTCAGTTGTGTGTTAAGAGCCGAGTTGCTTAGTGAGGCTCATAGTTTCCCATTTTCTTGGCACCTAGGAGGTACTAAGATGTATCAGGATCTTAAGCAAACGTTCTGGTGAATGGGAATGAAGCATGACATTGCAGAGTTTGTTAGCCTGTGTCTCACTTGTCAGCAAGTGAAGGCTCCCAGACAGAAATTGGTAAGTTTGTTACAACTGTTGAGTATGCTCAGTTGGGAAGAGATTTTGATGGATTTTATTTCTGGGTTGTCGAGGATGCCGAGAGGGTTTACTCAGATTTGGGTTGTTGTAGACAGGCTGACTAAGAGTTCACACTTTATCCCCGATAGAGTTAACTATATCGTGGAGCAGTGGGCACAGCTATTTTTTGATCAGATCATTTGGTACCATGGGCTACCTGTGAGGATTATTTCAGATCGTGACTCTCAGTTCACTTCTCGCTTCTAGAGAGCACTCCAAAAGGGCTTGGGAACCGAGTGTAGTTTCAGTACTGCTTTTCACCCTCAGACAGAGGGTCAGACGGATGGTCAGCAGAGAGGGTGAACCAGATTCTTGAGGATATGTTGCGAGCCTGTGTCTTGGACTTTCCAGGAAGTGGGGATAAGTACTTGTATCTGATGGAGTTTGCCTATAATAACAGCTATCAGTCGACGATTTAGATGGCTCCATTTGAGGCTTTGTATGGTAAGCGGTGCAGATCTCCAGTGTTCTGGGAAAAGGTTGGGGACAGACCGGTTTTGGGGCCCGAGCTGTTACAGATGACTAACGACGCAGTACAGAAGATTAGGGCTCGTATGTTGACGGCACAGAGTAGGCAGAAGAGTTATGCCAATGTTCGGTATAGAGATTTGGAGTTTGAGGTCGGCCAGCATGTGTTTCTAAAGTAGTGCCGATGCGTGGAGTCTTGAGGTTTGGTAAGCGGGGCAAGTTAAGTCCCAAGTTTGTATGGCCTTTTGAGATCCTTGAGCGAATCGGTCCAGTGGCCTACCGTTTGGCCTTGCCCTCGTCTTTGGCTGCAGTGCACAGTGTCTTTCATGTTTCTATGTTAAGACAGTATTTGGCAGATCCTTCGCATGTGGTTGACTTTGAGCCGTTAGAGCTGAATGAGGATTTGAGTTTCGAGGAAAAACTGGTGTAGATTCTAGCTCAGGATCGCAAGATGTTGCGTAACTGGGAGATTAGTTTGGTCAAGGTTCAGTGGAGAAATCAGAGAGCAGAGGAAGTTACTTGGGAGTTAGAGGATGAGATGATGACACATTATAATGTTTTCCATTCCGGTTCTCCAGGTATGTTATGTTGTATTTTCAGTTGTTCGCTTGGGCCGTTATGGCAGTTTAAGCCTCTAGGGGTATTTTGGTAATTAATCAGGGTTTCAAGAAGGTTCTATTAATTTTTTAGTTTGAGTTTTAATTTCGGTTTCAGGTCCCCAGGGCTAGCGTTGCTATATGAGAAGTTTGGAGCCTTTGTTTGATTAAATAAGAAAAAAAATAAAGAAAAAGATGGCTTCGCCAGGACTCAAAGCCGGAACCGCCTGAGGACACGTGTCGCAACCCTGTTAAACCTTTCCCTTTTGGCCGAGACATATAAATACCCAGTCATTTCTCCAATTTCACCATTTTCTCATTTTCTTTCTTTTCTCCCAAATCGCCGAATTCACTATTCCTTCTCCTCTTCGCTGAAACCTATCGCCTTCGCCAGAGCATCAACAGCCGAGTTCGCCAGCCTAGGCGACCTCTTCCTTTCTCCTTCGCAGATCAGTTCGCCAAGCCACTGGTCTGCCGCATGCCCTCGCTTCGCCACAGCCACATAGATCCAGTCGCGTCGCAGCTTCGCCTCGGTCAGATCCCCTTCGTACGCGATCGCCAGCCAGCCTGTTCGCTTTAGGTACGTTTCACAGAGCTCTTCTCGCTCCCTGTTTGGTTTTTCTGTCGCCTGATTCAAGATCTATTGCTCTGTTCGAATTGTAGTTGAGTCTGTGAAAGCACGGTGCCGAGTCCTTGTCCGTCGCTTGACCAAGCTAAGCGTCTGTGCAGCGTTCGTTTTCAAAGTTTGCCCCAGCGAGCATTCACCACAGCGAGCCGTTCGTCCACGCTACCTCACATTTTCTCGTTCGTTTCACCGAGCCCAGCTCTTCGCTCAGCTGTCTGTAGCTTTGCCTTTACCAACGTCGAGGTTCGGTTGCCGAGCTGCCTTAGGTTCAGTTTAGGGTAAATTCTTCCCCAAGCCTTGCGTGTTTGGTTGCCTGGTTCCATTTAGCTGCTAGTAGTTAATTATTTGTTTGTAATTTATCTGTTAGGTTGTTGGATCTACAAGTCAAGGAGTATTTTATCTGTTGTTTATTCCTGCTTGTTTCTAGGTAAGGATTTCTTACTGGGGTTGTGTGGACCCTGCGAAATATTTATTGATTGCTTTCTTGTTTACTTTTTTTTATTGTTGCGAGCATGTTTAGTGAATAGGAACTTTTATGCTAATCTGTTCTGCTAGCATGTTTGACTTCTGTTTCCACATGTTAGTGCCATGCTAGGTTTGTTCTTCCAGCATGCTTGATTCCTGTTTTAATCTTGTAGTATCATGCTAGGGTTATTTGTTGTTGAGCACGTTTGAATGATAAGAAACAGGGTTGGGATTCTTAGATAGAACTTGTTAGGTTGTCATCATCTAGAGGTTGAGAGTGGACCAACGTACGTGTTCCCACCGATTGGGCTGTGAGGACAGATTCCTTACCCCCGGCAGCTGGGTGTGGAGTAGCTACCACACCGGCATAAGCCTAGTCTGTAGCCTGCTAGAGCGGAACCTTGCCAATGGTGTAAGCCTGCCTTCGCCAGTTCTTAGCTTCAAGCGTCGGTGGTATTCATGCTGCTACAGTCGAGCGTCGAGGGTCTTGGGCTATTGTAGATCAGTGACACCGCTTCCGAGTCTTTAGGCATGCATACCTAGACGGGGGTAGTATGTCCCTAGGCCCCACATTTACACAGTTTGCAGCAACATGCAGTGTGCGCACACATGCGTTAGGCACTGGGTGGAAAGCTCTCTCGGGCTAATGTTCGTGAGTACACCACTTCCTTTCTGAGTCTAGAGCCAGACACCGGGTACTCTCTCAGATGTCCTAGGACCAGTTTGGAGAGCTGGTCAGGATAAACTGTTGAGTGGTCATATAGGCTGAAGGTAAGAGACCTTTGAGGATACCTATTTCGGGATCAGCTTTTGAGTTGGTCATTTGGCCGAGGGTATGAGACCCTCAAAGATATCTTTTAGGATCAGTTATTGAGCTGATCACTTAGCCGGGAGTTAGAGACTTACGATGACCCAGGAGTTGCATGGACATCTTATTCTAGGATTCTTGTTGGTAACTGTTTTCTTGTATACTTGGATGCCAGATGATATGTTGTTTCGTACTGTACCCCAGTTGGGGATTCTTACTGAGTGCCTTTGAACTCACCCTTATTTTCTATGGTTTTTTCCACCAGGTAACTTTGGACAGCACTAGGACGATTAGAGGAGGAGCTGCATTGATCATGGGTGTCCGCTGTCAAAATTTAATTGTTGTCTTTAATCAGCATGCAGGATAGTTTCAATTATAAATGTTTTTCATGTTTTTAAGTTGTTTTGAATTACTCTGGCCAGAGGCTTAACTATGTTTTATTTGTGAACGGTTCGGTTTGAATAAATGAGCATTTGTTTAACTTATAGTTGTCCTTAAGTTTAATTTTGAACGTATTGAACCATGCATGTTGAGTAAGAACTAGTTTTATGACCATTTTAGAGTCGGGTTCTTACAGTACAAGATCTCACAACCATAATCCTTTACAAACTCAAGCCATCTCCTCTGCCTCATGTTTAACTCCTTCTGAGTGAAGAAGTACTTGAGACTCTGGTGGTCCGTGAACATCTGAATCTTTTCTCTGTATAGGTAATGCCTCAAAAAATTTAACGCAAAGACAACTACTGCCGACTCTATATCATAAGTCGGGTAGTTATGCTCGTAGGGTTTCAACTGACGGGAAGCATAGGTAATCACCTTCCTGTCCTGCATCAGAACACAACCTAAGCCAAACTTGGAAGCATCACTGTACACTACAAAACCATTTGTTCCCTCTGGAACTGCCAAAATTCGGGCTGACGTCAAATTGTGCTTCAATGTAGCAAAACTCTTGTCACAGCTAGCGTCACAAAAAAACTCAACACCTTTCCTTATCAACCGAGTAAAAGGTGCTACATTAGCAGAAAAGTCCTTGACAATGTCGGTAGTAGCCTGCCAAACCTAGAAAGCTGCATATCTCGGTGACGATAGTCGGCCTGGACCAAGAACTCATTGGATCAATCTTAGCGGGGTCCACTGCAATACCATCTCTCGAAACCACGTGACCAAGAAAGGCCACTTTCTCTAACCAGAAATCACACTTGGAGAATCTGGCATACAACTGATTCTCTTTCAACACTGTCAACACTTGTCTCAGATGCAAGACATGATCCTCACTGATCGTAGAGTAAATCAAAATGTCATCTATGAACACGATGAAGAAGCTGTCTAAGAATGCCTTGAACACCCTATCCATCATGTCCATAGATGCTACTGGAGCATTGGTCAGCCCGAAGGACATAACCACAAACTCGTGATGGCCATACCTAAACCTGAAAGCTGTCTTGGGAATGTCTACATCTTTGATCCTCAATTGATGATAACCAGAGCTCAAGACAATCTTAAATAACACAAAAGCTCCCTGTAGCTGGTCAAACAAATCATCGATACGAGGCAACGGCTACTTATTCTTCATTGTAACCTTGTTCAGCTCTCGATAATTTATGCATAGGCGCATCGAACCATTCTTCTTCTTTATAAAAAAATAGGTGCTCCCCATGGGGACACACTAGGACGGATGAACCCTTTGTCTAACATCTCCTGCAACTGAACCTTCAACTCTTTCAATTCTGCTGGTGCCATGTGGTATGAAGCATTTAAGATAGGGAGGGTCCCTGGCTCGAGCTCAATTTTGAAGTCCACACCTCTCAACGGAGGCAAACCCTGTAACTCTTCAGGAAACACATCTGCAAACTTCTGAACTACTGGTACTTGATCAACAGTCAACGAAGAGAGACCTTCCCTAGACATCTTTGCCAAATAACCTCAAGCTCCTCGAGCTAGCAAACGACGGGCTTTTACTACATAAATTAAAGGCGGGCAAACTCCACTCTGGACACCGCGAAACTTGAAACTCTGCTTATTGGGCAGCCTAAACACAACTTCTTTTTTGCGGCAGTCAATCAATGCGTGGTTCTCAGCTAACCACTCCATGCCAAGTATAACATCAAAGCCACTCATAGGCAGGACTATGAGGGTAGCTACTAATAGCTCTTCAGATACCAAGATCTGGCCGTCTCTAACCTTCTCACTAGCAAGCATATGGACTTCTGAGGAAGTCGCCATACACAACTCGACCCTAAGGGTTCAAGTTCCAAGAAAGCTTATCAAACAAACAGTGCAGAGATAAACGAATGGGTAGAGCCCGAATCAAACAGTACATAAGCATAATAATCCAAAACAAGTAATGTACCTACAACAGCTGCATCTGTCCTTTCTACCTCCTATCAGATCATAGCAAAAACACGGCCCTACTGCTGAGCTGGTCCAACATCAACTCTAGCCTGAGGATAAAATCTAGCAAGATGTCCCTCATTTCCATATCTATAGCAGGCTCGGGGTGATGCTCCACAGATGCCATAATGAGCTCTGCCACAAGATCGACACTGAGGTGGCTGTCTAACTACACCCTGCTGACGACCCTACTGTCGTCTCTGATCTCTGATCTCTGTCCTAAGATTGGCCTTGACGGCGCTGCTGCTGACCTCCCTGCCAGGAAGTATTTGAAGACTCAAACTTTCTTTTCTACCCTGGGGTGTCACACTCTGAACTGCTGCAGCATGGGCTTTCACAATCGGATACTTCTTGTTATAAGTCATGGCCAAGGCCACGGCCCTGACATAAGTCTCTAGAGCAAGTGCTCGAACATCCTGAGCAACCTCCATCCTAAGCCCTCCAATGAACTTCTTTATAATAAGTTCCTCTGTAGCAATCAGTTCTGAGGCAAAATAACTATGCTCTGAAAATATTTTCTCATACCCAGCAATGGTATCCTCTCCCTGTTTTAGGTTTGCAAAGGCCTCTACCATCTCCTGCTGAGCTTCTTCACTGATGTACTAAGTCTAAAACTCGGTCTTGAAGAACTCCCAGGTGGCTGGTGGAGACCCTATTGGTCTAGCCCCGTTAGTGGACTGCCACCACCAGATGGTTGTCTCCGTCAACACATAAGTTACACACCTCGGCCTCTGAACGTCCTAGCAACCTATCACACGAAAGATATACTCCAAGTGAGCCAACCACTTCGCTGCGATCAGCGAGTTCTCAGGTGCATCAAATTCCTTAGGCTTTCACTTCATGAAGTCCTTGAGCCACTTGCCACCCTCAGCGCAGGAATAACTGGCTCCATAATAGCCTCCATGATAAGCTTCTGCTGAACTGGAGGAGCTGGAGGCACTCTTTGCCCTACAGTAGGAACTACCGCGCCACCAGGCGACGCTACAGGGTCCGCTAGTGGTGCCAACTGGCAAATCTGAGCAAACTGGGCCATCTGGGCCCAGGTCTCTGCTTGCTATGCTACAAACTGTGTCTAAGTCTCTACTCTCTGCACGACAAACATATCTCTAACCATGTCCTTCATGGCTGCAGCAAACTCTACTCTAGAAGTAGCACTCGGAGGCAGGACAGTCTCTACTCCTCCTCTCGCTAAGCCAACAGCTGGGGCTAAATGTGGCCTGACGATCTGATTAGCTCTGGATGTGGTCTCCTCAATCAATGGCTCGACTCTAACTCCTTGGTTGGCAGTGCCTAACATCCAAGCTCCACTACGTGTAATTGGCATATCTCGCGATCTACACCAAATCACACTGAGTTAGTCCATGCTCGGACTAACACCACCACCAACAAGTAAAGACATGTAAGCTAGATGCAAGTGCTGTAAGCAAAACCCTTAAAACAATTAACTTTTAGACATACCTGACGGCTGTTGAAGTGCTGATGATCATGAGGACATCGACCTAACTCAGTAGGTCAGTCCACAGAATCTATGACTCTGACCTCTGATACCAACTGTAAGAACCCAACTCTAAAACAGTCCTAAAAATGGTTCTCACTCAACATGCATGGTTCAAATACGATAACATTCACATTAAAATGGAAAACCTGCTTTGTTCAATCCAAAGAAAATAGTTCACGATCCAAATTCATAAAAGTAAAACAGATAAGCCTCTGGCCGGAGTTCATTAAACAATTTAGAACACATGAAATACCATATAAGAAAAGTTTATCCTACATGATGAAACAAGACAACAATGACGAACAAAAATCAACGGACGTGAATGATCATCCAGCTCCTCCTCTAGCCATCCTAGTGCTGTCCCAAGTTACCTAGTGGAAAACCACATAAATAAAGGTGAGTACAAAGGCACTCAGTAAGAATCCCCAACTGGGGTACAGTACGTAAAAACCAAACCATCTAGCATCCTAGCATACATGCAATACAGCTTACCAACCAGTAGTAGAAACTTGAGTTATCAACATAACTCCCAACCTCGAGAGTCTCTAACTCTCGGCTAGGTGATCGCTCTTTAACTGATCTTGGACACAAGGGTGAGTCCCTAAGTGTCTGGCTCTAAACAGGAAATAGATGGTGTATTGACGACATTAGCCCGAGGGAGACGTCCTCTCGACATCTAATGCGTGTTCGGGCACACCGCATGGTGCTACAAATCGGGTAAATGTAGGCCTGTATAAACTACACCAATCTAGGTATGCATGCCTAACTAGACTCGGAAAGGTATCCACTGATCACAGCCGGTGGGACGCCCTCGGTACCCAACTGTGTCAGCCCGTTCACACCAATGCCTGAAGCCAAAGGTCGACCCTAGGTAGGCCTTCACCAAAGGAAGGACCTTGCTTTAGGAGGCTACAGACTAGGCTTATGTCGGAGTGGTAGCTACTCCATATCCGATTGTCGGGGGTGAGAACTTATCCAAGCTGGTCCTAAATCTGTTGGGACAACATACGTTGTGTCCGCTCTCAGCCTCTAGATGATGACAACCTAACAAACTCTAACTAAGAGTGGAAAGGACTAGATTCTAAACAGCAACCAACAGTCATTGAACATGTATAAAAGGTACCCTAGTAGGATACTACGGTCTCAAGTTACAACAATTCTACATGCCAAGCCCTAACAGTTTCATTCACAAGGTATCAGCTTAAGAGGATAGTACGTGCAGTCAATACAGCCAAACATCACAAGAACCTATCCACTAACACATGCTCGTAAAATAGTAAGGCAAGAAGGCAAGCATACAATCAATGGAAAATATGCAGGGTCCACACAACCCACGACAAGGAACCCTTACTTGAAAATAGAATAGAACAAACAATATATGCTTCTTGAGTTGTAGAAACCCACCACGTACGAATATCCAACCTAGGCCAACAGTAATAATAATCAATAAATATACCGATAACTAATATTTAGGCTATCCAACACAATAAGGCTCAGAAATAGGATTTACCCAAATCGAACTGGAGGCTGGCAGCACCAGGTCTCAGTTGCGGTAAGGACAAGGCAAGGCTGCGCTCATACGGGGTTGGCTTAGCAGGCTTGTGGGGGCAGCAGCGAAGGCAGGCGATGGCACGGGCGAGGCGAGGCTGGATGATTATGGCACAGGCGATCGTGAAGGCAAGGGCAAGGCTGCGTACTCTAGGCGTGGGCAAGGCGACAGCGATGCGGCATAGGCTGGGCGATCGTGGGGCTGCGATCACGCATGCGAGGGCTCGACTGCACACTGAATCACAGGCGTGGGATCATGCAGAGCGACACGGGCTGCGTGCGTGACTCGGCAATGCGCGCATGTTACGATCGTGTGGGCAATCGATTGGGCAGTGATGGCGAGGCAGAGAGCAGAGGTAGAGATGCGTGCGGTTGGTGCGTGCAGCATTGATCGTTAGCGTGGCTACTGCGGAACGGCTGCTCGGGGTGTTACGATGACTCAGCTAGGGAGACCTGGTCTCAGTGGCTGTAATGGTGATTAAAGAAGGAGGAGAAGAAGTCGATTGAGAGGGAAGATGGGAGGAATGATCTGTCTGTTTCCTTTTTAATCGACAAAACTCTAAAAACCTTTTCTTTTCCTTTTTCCCTTTTTAAAATAACCAAAACAAGCTCTCTTTATTTAAAAATGCAAAACTAACCCTGATGCCCTGCAAAATCACAAAAATAGCTTTGGTCTTAGCAGAAAGCAAGAACGACTCTGAAAGTCCATAAAATACCAACCCGACCCTAGAGGTAAAGTTACCAAAATGCCCCTGAAGGCCAAAACTATCCTAACGGACCAACGAAACCACAGAAACAACTGGGAAACATACCTATCGGGATGAAAACCAGGGCTGTTACAAGAAACAACACCTAAATTTTTCGTAGGGTGGACAGAGCAGCAACACAAACAAAGTGGGACAGCAGCGTGCACCTCCACAATCTGGATTTAGAAGTAACCACCAGCAAGCTCTGCAATTAGATTCAGCACTGAAGGATTACATAGCGAAGAATGACATGATTATGATGAAGAATCAAACCCTGCTGAAGACTCAACAAGCCACTCTTCGGGCGCTGGAACTGTAAATATGCAAAATCGCAGCAAATATAAAAAATAGGTCGCTAGGACAATTACCATCAGATACGGAAGGTTTTAGGCAGAATGGCAAAGAGCAAGTACATGAGATTGAATTATGAAGTGGAAAACCTTTGATGGACAATGAGGAAATTAGGAAATATCAGGGAACAAAGGCCACCACGGAACAATCAACAGGGAGGCAATCAGCAAAGAGCACAGATGAAGAACCAATCACAGACAAGGAAGCGATGGGTGTGGTGAAACCATTATTGATTTACCAACCACCCCCGCCACCATACCTTCAAAGGATAAGGAGAAAAGAGAGTGAATCGCAATTTGAAAAATTCACGGATATTTTGAAACAAATTCACTTCAACATTCCTTTGGTTGTTGCGCTTTGGCAAATGCCGAACTACATGAAGTTCTTGAAGGATGCGCTTAAGGAAAAGAGCAAATTTGAGGAATTCAAGGTAGTAGCATTGAACGAGGAATGTAGTGCGATTGTTCAGAATAAAATCCCAAAGAAAGAGGTTGATCCTGGGTAGTTTACCACTCCAGTCAAGATCAGTAATAATCATATTGGGCGAGCACTTTACGATTTAGGTGCTAGCATCAATTTAATACCGCTATCAATTTACAAAAAGTTTGAAATAGGTGAAGTTAGGCCCACAACAGTAACAATTCAGCTGGCTGATAGGTCAATAACTCGCCCTATTGGAAAGATTGAAGATATATTGGTTTAGGTTGACAAGTTCATTTTTCCAGCAGACTTCATCACTCTTAACTACGAAGCAGATTTAGAAGTCCCAATTATTATGGAACGACCATTTTTTAGAACTAGACGAGCATTGGTAGATATTTGCGAAGGAATAATTATGTTGAGAATGAACGAGCAGCAAATTTAGTTCAACATATTTGATTCAATGAAGTAGCTTGACACTAAGGAAACTTTCGATGTCAGCCAATTGGAAGTATTGTTGAATGAAGCAATCATGAATGAGCAATAGAAAGAGATGCTAACCATTTTCATTAATACAGAGGAAGTAGAAGAATTGCAGAACGATGCATTGGAGGATGTGATGAACTAAGTGCACTACTATGAAGCGCTCGATGTGGGAACGAGAGTCAACTCACCACAGCGCCACTCAACTGATGAACCTCCAAAGCTTTAATTAAAACCTCTCCCTAAGCATCTGAACTATGCCTACCTTGGAGAAAATGAGACATTAACAATTGTCATATCCTTACAGCTAACATCGAAGCATGAGCGGCTACTACTGGAATTACTCATGCAACACACAAAAGCAATTGGATGGACTCTGACAGATATAACAGGCATTAGTCATACATTCTGTATGCATAAAATCATTCTAGAAGATAATTTCGAGACTTCAGTGGAACATCAAAGACGATTGAACCCCGCCATGAAGGAGGTAGTGAAGAAGGAAATCTTAAAATGGCTTGACATTGGGGTCATCTACCCCATATCAGATAGCCATTGGGTTAGTCCAATTCAATACGTGCTCAAGAAAGGAGGCACCACCGTCATTCACAATGAGAAAAATGAGTCGATTCTAACACGAACAGTTACAGGATGGCGAGTGTGCATGAACTACCACAAGTTGAACAAAGTTACAAAGAAAGACCATTTCCCCTTACCTTACATAGACCAAATGTTGGATCGCATCGCAGGGAAGTATTATTATTATTTTCTAGATGGATATTCAAATTATAATCAAATCACCATCAATCCTAAGGATCAGGAGAAAACCACTTTCACCTGTCCTTATGGAACGCTCGCTTTCAGAAGAATGTTGTTCGGACATTGCAATGTTCCAGCTACATTTCAAAGATGCATGATTTCAATCTTTTCCGACATGCTTGAAGAAATCATGGAGGTGTTTATGGATGATTTCATGGTGTTTGGGGACAATTTTTCTGATTGCTTAACCACTGTGAAGAAACACACCTAGTGCTTAATTGGAAAAAGTTCCATTTCATGGTAAGAGAAGGAATTGTCCTCGGACATAAAATCTCTAAGGACAAAATGGAAGTTGATCAACCAAAGATTGAAACAAGAGAAGTTGGAGCCACCACAGAATGTGAAGGGTGTGAATAGTTTCTTAGGCAACGCTAGGTTTTATAGGCGCTTTATTAAAAACTTTTCAAAAATCGTAAAACCTATGTACGAGCTCTTAGAAGCTGAAATAGAGTCATACTTTAGCCTAACTTTGGATCATTGTTCACGTTTATTAATTGAGAATTATTGTGAGTAAGGTGAAAATAGGAAGAAAAAGGTGTAATTTGCTTGCTTACACATTAGGAGAATAAAATGCAAGATATGGGTTATTGTGCTTAAAATAACCAAAATAGCACGTTTAGCATGAATTTCACAAGGCTTATGCTGATTATTGTTTTCACAGGGTTAGTGCTAGCGGAGCAATGCAATGCTGAGGATTAAAATGCATGATTGGGAGCAACTAAAGCTCGAGAGACAGAGGCCAAAAGCCCTTTAAGTAAATAAGGGATGAATCATTTCACAGCATGAAGTTGACTAACCAGACAAATTACGAGATGGATTACTGAAATCAAGGGATTCTTGCCTTAGATAAATCAAGACATATTTGTCAAGAGTGAAAAGTGAAAGTATCGAGATGATTAATTTGTGCCATTCTTGAAAATTTTGAGATTTGACGGCCTAGCTTTATAAATAGACTATTTTTGTAATAGATTTGGGGCTTCTATTCTTTTTAGAGAGAGACGAGTTCAGAGTTTCGACCTAGACAGTCGAACAAGAGTTTCTTTTATTTTCTGTTAGACTCAATTTACTCCAATAATATAATTCTAGTATGTTTTCCATATCGTGTTTTGTGTTCTCTGTTTTCATCATGAACTAATTTCATGTAAGGACCCGACCCAAAAGTGGTCCTAAACCTAGTCCTTACTCAGCATGCATGAAATTAAAACAATTTAATTAGGTAAAACCAAAACATGCCATTGCAATAAATTCAAACATTTCTTAAAGTAATTAAATGAAACCCTGGCCAGTATT
>JBBMKA010065069.1:0-16738 GCA_037833695.1 Sechiopsis laciniata
ATGAAATCATTTTGAATATATAATAAATTATATTATTTTTCAAAAGATAATGATCCTTTCACAAAAAAGAAAACATTTTATGGACAGAAGATGCAATTTATAGTAAATGACAATACTGTTTTTCAAATAACATTATTGTATTTATAAATATCCAATAATACTGTTTTAAGATAATAATAAGGTATTTAACCATTAATACCACATTCGCTTTTGGAATTCTCCCTAGAGGCAGTGATAGAGGAGGAAGCTGCAGCGGTGGCGATGAGATGGTTCGGGTTTAAGTACTCTCATATCTAAAAATTGGAGCCGATTTTGAGCTTAGATCGACGATTTAGAGATCAAAACATGAATGGGTTTCTCGCAAGTGAGCCGTGAAGAGCAGGCGAGTCCGTCGATCGGAATTCGCAGCTCTACACGCGAACCAAAGCTTGACAACGGCGCAAATGGAGTTCCGGCAAAATTCTGGTGGGTCTGCTTCAAAATTTGGCGAAGAAAGTTGGTGAAGAAGCTGGTGACGTGGCATGTAATGAGTTTCTTGGCTCAACAAATGGGAAGGGTATTTTCGTATTCTACTATTAAAACGAATTTCTTTAATTAAAAACAAAAATTACTTTTGCTAATAAATCTTAATATGGACAGATTTGGAATTAATTTTCTATTTTGGCATAGTATTAAACTTTTTCCTTTTATAAAATCTAAAATGTTGTTGTACGTGATCGCATATTAAATATATATAAGCTCATTATTCATACATAAACAATGTAATTTTTTAGTTATATCAGTTACTTAATTCATAATTTCAACATTGACATATAAATAACTAATTTCAAGTACTTAATTAAGAGCTATTTTTTATATTTTATCAAACTATAGAGACTAAATTTTAATTTTTAAAATTATATGAACTAAATTCTATATATTTTTTTAAATTATATAGACTTAAACTCTAATTTTTGAAATTATGAGAACTAAACTCTAATTTTCTTCCAATCACAAGGACTAAACTTATATTTTATCTACAAATATATTGAAGTCGTTGAATTATTATATGATTGACTATCATCTTTTAACTTATAATTAAGTCAATCAAAATTATAATTGTTCTCTAAAATTATATAATAGAATAAAATAAAATCACCATATGATATGGGTACTACACATATTTTTTTTAGTATAAATTGGAGGGAGGAGATTGGTGTTAAACTAAATTATCATAAAACAATCAAATCAACGTGTCATTGATCCTTTCGATTACATTATTTTTCTGCTACAAAATCACTATTTTTACTAATATTGTAGAGATGGCTCACAATGAATGAGTGTGTTGAGATTAAATTATACATTTGATACATATGATTTGCTTAATTATGCAATAGTCGAATGTTAGTTGTTTATTGAGTATCGATCTTTCTATCTTGATTATTATTGAACTGGAAGTCTATATTATTTGTAAATTATATAGTATAAATAAATAATAACATAAAAAATATTTTAATGATCTTAGTTTTATAATCATTTTATTTTATTTATTTTTAATTTTTTAAACTTAAATTTATTCACACCTAAATTCTCTAAAAAGTGTTTCATCTTGGATTCATTAACTATTTGAATTCTACTGAATGGGTCAATATGCAATCATTTGATTGTTTAGTTGTAAATCAGTTTAACAGCAGCTTCACAAATTCGAGTGCGAGAGTCATTATTTGTCCTCCCCCTCTAATATGTATTAAAAAAATTATTTGAATTCTAATTAAATTAAAAAAAAAAAAAACAATACTAAAAAAAAAAAAAAAAACCAAAACAAAAAAAAACTATTTGACTTCTAACTAAATTAAACAACAAAACAAAACAAAAAGCTAGTTTTTATTTTAAAAGCTAATTCGAAGATCCATTATTGGCTATAAAAATTAAAAAATCAAAACTGGCCAACAGAAGGATGAGGATGGTTTTTTGTTGACAAACAAATTCTGTATCATTTTGTAATCAATGGATTTGAAATATTCGTTTTAGGTTTGAATATGAAATTTTCACTCCAATCACATTTAGTGTACATGGGTTATGTATGGTTAAAAATATATATATAAATTGTCTGGGGACGGACCACTAGAGTTCTGGGTATAGGGGAGCAAATCTCTAATTTTTCGAATTTAAAATATATATATAGACAAACCTAAAATTTTAGGTTGGTGAATTTATCGTCCAATCTTATATATTTGAATAACTCAACTCAATCTCATATATTTTTTGAGTTGTGTTGGATCATCGGTTGTTCTTTAGGTTCTTAATTCGAATATATATTAGTCATTTATTTCCAACTTTTCTAAAAATCAAACTTTAACGATTTAACTTCAATTTATAGTATGATATATACATTCTAAATAAAAAACCAAAAATATTAACGAATTTTGCATGTATGATAAAAAAAAGACAAAGTATATCCATCTATAACACAAAATCAAAACTAATTTATTTGTAATATTAAATCCAAATGGAGTCCTATCATCAACAATGAGTGTTAGAGTTTTATCACTGCTTGAGTTATATCACTGATTAAAATTTATCGGTAGACTCATTCTATTATTGGTTGAGTTTTATCACTGATAGAAAATCGATTAATTATTTTAAGAATTGTATTGCAAATATAATAAAGAGGTAAAATATGTATTGAGAGTAAATTTCCAAAATATTAATTAAAGTTTTTAATATATACATATATAATTAAAATTTTAAAACTAATTATAAATTGTGAAATAGTTTTACACCCATATTAATTTAAGGTCAATACAAAATCAACCAAACTTAAAAAAATTTCATAGTTGGTTCAGATTATTCACATTGTCAATAAATTTATAGTTAATTTTAAAATGTTAATAAATATATTAATGAATTTAATTGTTTTTAATACAACAACAAAATTGGATAAGAATCCATAGAATTGGGATTTTAAAAAAAAAAAGAAAAAAAAAATCCATAGATTTTAATTATGAGCTCTAGATTATAGGTAAATATTTTATGTCAGTTGACATTTGTTTTATTAAGTTATATACAAACTCCTCTTACATTTATTTCGTTAAGTTAAATAAAAAAAATTAGAAATTAAAAAAAATTTGAAAAAAACTTCTTCCATTTTTTTTTTTTTACAAGTTAGGAGATTGAGAATTACAAATACCGATTTAAGGGATCAAATCCGTGACCGTGGCACCGACCCATTCAGTAAAAAAAAAAAAAAAATCTTCCTTGCTAAGAAGAAAATTTCTTTTTTTTCAGTATAGTAAGTTACAATTTCAAATTTTTTAGTATAGTAGGTTACGATTTCAAATCATAATTTTGGTTTAAATGGAAATTTAACCCCAATAGCAACATGACATTGTATTTTAATTATAAGTTCATTTTTTTTTAACTTACAATTTTAGTTTTTACACATAGAAAGAAATTAAAATGATTGAAGCTATATAAATATATTGATTGAAAATTGATAAAATATTATCAATTAAAAATTTATTGAATATTATCAACAGAAACGACCTCATTTTTCTACCATAATTATGGTTTTTTTTAAAAAGTTTTTTCTTTTTTTTTTGCCAAACCTTGAAATCCCCTTAAATTATTTTATATTCCAAATAAATATCAAACCAAAATCATATAAAACTAAAAAATCCTTTCGTTATAAAATTAACTTTAAAAAAATAAATTATGTTCATTAAAAAAACTTTAGACAAATAATATGGGACTCAAATATCATTCTCATATGGAACTAGTTAACATTGAGATAAAAAAAAGAGCCACCAATCCATTCTCCATTTGATTCTTAACCCGCTGATACGAACTTTCCGGTAATAAACTGAACGGAGAAAAAGAAAGAGATAGGAAAATTAATCTGAAAGCAGAGCAAAATTAAACAATCAGATCCAAAAAAACAGAGAGAAAGAAAAAAACAAATAAAATCAAATCAAATCCAATATGGTGTATATCTAGATACATGTAAATCAAGATTAAGCTACGAAGACGATGATTAAAAGAGAAAAGAATACAGAAATCTAATTCTTATTGGAGGTTTTGTTGTATTTATCTTTGATCCATTGAAAGCCAAGAGAGGTTCCTTGTTTGACCTTGTTGACGCCATTAGAGGCGGCGGATTTGGTCTTGCCAAGGCCTTGGCCGAGCTTGTGCTTGTACTCGGCGGAACTGCCGGTCTTCTTCTTCTTGTTCGCTGTGACTTTATCGTCCTTGGAGTCGCCGCTGTAGTCCCACTGGTCCGCCCAATCGTACGAGCCGTTTCCAGCCATGGATTGATAGCAGAATCGAAATGAAGGTTGAGGAATTTTCTTTTCTTGAGGAAGAAGATGAAGAATCGAAATGGAATGATGAAAGTTTGTTGAGACGGAAACGGGTTTTTATAGGGGGTGGGAATCTGAACCCAAAGCGCGTGTGCGTTTGGATTGCCAAAAGTCATACCACTTTTGCCTTCTTTTTTTATTTATTTATTTATTTATTTTTTTTTTTAATTAATGTATGATTGTGTGAGTAAATTTATATCCAATCTTGAAAAATCAATTTGTTTATTTAAAATGATATATCTTGTTTTGAATTCAACTACCATGGGGAGTTTGATTGGTTATAACTTAAAAATTGCATTAAATATTAATGTGATTTAATTTTTTGTTTAATATGGATTTCTACAAAATTGATAATCAATTTTAGACTTATCTGTCAAATGCATTTCATGTGATCGGATACCTATCAATTAGACTAATTTTAGGCTCTATTTTTTTTTTTAGTACAAGTTGGGGGAAGAAATTATAAATACCGATTTCAGAGATCGAACCCATGACCATAGAGTGAAAATGGATTAACATCAAACCAGATAATCAATCGCGCTACCGATCCGATAATTTTAGGCTCTATTGATAATACATGTATATAGACAAAAAAATAAAACAAGATTCAAACAACCTAACCAAAATACTATTCAACATTTCTTTATAACTAGAACATTTTAAACCGAATGAGTCAGTGGCGCGTAGTTATCTGTTTTGGTGTTAATCAATTTTCATTCCACAGTCACAAATTTCATCTCTAAAAAATCTATATTTATAATCTTCTCTCCCAACTTGTAGTAAAAAAAAAAAAACTAAGAACATTTTAAAACTAAAAGTCATAATCAAATTTGTAAAGAAATCTAGTTTCCGAAAAGGTGGAAAATAAAACATGATTATTTAAAAAAACAAAAGAAAATAGTAATTAATATATATACAAAAAAAAAATTTGATTTTGTTGATCCACGTTGGAGATCCAGAAGGTTCTAGAGGCAACCAACCTGACCTAAATTTTGGTCACGGCCTACGCGACCTGGATTTGGCTACTTCTTCGAAACAGATCAACCATGGCGTTTACCTTCGTTTTGGTCAAATCTAACTTAGCCTTCAACGGGGACTAAGCTAAGAATGTAAATTAAATTATGCAAAGAAAGCAACATTTAGATTATCTATGTATAAATGTGTTGTGGTCAAGCAAGGAACCTCATTGAAAACATGTTTCTAGGGAGGAGTTTGACTTTTCAGATTTTTCAAATTTTCAAGTTTTAGCCTTCAAATTTTTCTTAAATTAATGAAAAGTTATTCCGAAATAATTAAGGGGTAATAGTCAAAGGGAATCTAAAATATTATAGGTTCAATTCATAGTGAATATTACCGAAAGAGTTAGTAGCCTAATATTTTCATTGTTTGGTAGTAATCCAATTCAATATTACAATCATAGATTCAATCTTGAAATATCGATATTTGACTCTCATATTTGAGAATAATAATGTCCACTATGTAATGTTCGTTGATTTTCCACCCTCAATTGATATTTACTTAAACTAATTCATTACTTATTTCTTTGACAACAGAATGTTATAAAGTTAAGATTTCGATAATAAATTGAGCCTAACATCTACAAATGACTCGATGACAATATTAAAAAGAAATATGAAAAAAAAAAAAAAAAAAGTCGATCATGAATATAGGCAGCCAAACAATGCCTAGTTGCCAGACATGGACCACAAATTTTGAAAACCAAACAAATAGAGTACGTTTTAGGTGTAAAATAGAGCCTGTGGTGTGGCTATTCTCTCTCTTTCTCTTTGATATCGTAAGTATCTAAGTCAGTTTATGTATATTTTGACTATTCTTACAAAACACACCGTCTAACTCTACAACATTTTAATATTAAGAAAACCTATAAAATTAATTTCTAAGTATTTAGCCATCTAGATTGAACTCATTAACTCTTAGTTACTTAAAGCTCTTTAGACCACTAATCCACTCAGGTTAGTAGTATGGCTATTCTGCCAAGCAAGTTTTTAACATACAGATATGCAAAATAAGCATTAGGAAGCATTTAAATTAGGGATGTCCATTTTCTCCGCAGGGACCCGTCTTGGTAGGGAATGGGACCAAGGACAGGAAAAAAATCCTGACTTAACTGGAGCCGACGATTGTATTCCCTATCATGTTTACCCTTTTTTTAAATTTTTTTTTTTTTTTTTTTTTTGTTTATTTTACCTTTTAATATTCAAATAAATATATTTTTTTTTTGGTGAAATTATCTATGCATATGAATGTTTTTCTTGGATAATTAACATTATAGTTGAAACTTATAGATATTTTTAAAAAAAATCTAATTATTTGAAATTATTATAAAAATAATATATAAAAAATGAAAAGGAAAAGAAAAAATTAAATTGAAAAAAAATTTCCGCAGAGAACCCGATCCCTGCTGCTACCCTACAGGGAACCTAGTACCCGCCACGATCCCCGAAAAAAAAAATGAGAATTTTTCTGGAGACAGAGAATAACTTTTGTGGCAGGGACGGGGACGGAGAAGTCATTTCCTAGCTCTGCCCCGTGGACATCTCTAATTTAAATCCTAGTTGCAGAAATCTTGCCTGATTCATTGATCGTAGCTTTCAACTCTAAGCAACTGCATCTCCACTCCTTTTCACAGGGCAACCTTTTCCACTGCTTTGTCAAACCACTGCTAAGCTTTATCAATCAAACTCCATAGCCATTCTCTAAACTTGTTTTCAATAACTAGCAAGTTGTCTCGTAAGAATAATCACGGATATTAAAAAAAACCTGATTTGATCCCCTGGCCCTTGTTCCAAAACACTCCCTTATTAGATTGTGCGACACTACGGTCTCCAACTTGCAACCCGTGATAAGTTAGTCGAATTTGAAGAACTTCAAGAACTTGAGGTTGTCTCATAAGAGTAGTCACAAATTTATTTTGTCTTTGAGAATAGTCACGGATATAAGAACTAGGTTGGGGACCATAGTAATCGCCCAAGATCTGTTTCCAGTATCCGATTCGTGAATTGAGATCAAGTCAAATTTGAATGTACAATGCATAATCTTAATGATAATCTATGAACACAGAGTGGAGTCCAGGTCCATCACGAATCAAACTTGCATCCTCCTGTGTGTTGTCAAACCAAATGGCTATTGAGGTCGTGCATTCCACTCATACTGTAGTTTGAGATTAGTCAGAATTCGACATCCCATAATCGGTTGACTGGACTCGAAATGAACCTGTTTTTCATTAGGGAAAGTTGGTTGGTACTTTGTAGCCAAGGTCCCAGAAGAAATTCCTCATGATGTATCCATATCATTGACAAGTTCAAGGCACTGCTAGCATAAGCTGGCCACTGTTTACACAGCCTTGTTCAGCAACTTCTGATTGTCAATATGTTCAATTGTCCTCAGAGGATTCCAATTGCCCAGCACAACATCTTTCTTCTCGACAGCGAAACCATCATGTTGTCCAAGCTAGGACTACTCCAAAATCCAGAGGATCAACCGCCACAACCAGTTGCTTCCGTTCCAGTAGCTACCTCGCGGTCACATAACTGATATGCTTTGACAATTTTAAAGAACAGTTCAATAGAGTATTTGGCTACAGCTTGTCTGGGTCAAGTCCACAAGTTCCCATCTAAGAGTAGCAAGGAATGTCATCAATAATGCAGATTTTAATAGGGAGAAAAAAAAAAAAAAAAAAATCTCTGATAACTTTAGGTTTTAAATAATAGAATATTATAAATTCGTGAGTCAACCGGCTAGTGTTACTACCAAAAAGTTGATCACCACCAGCAATTAAAAGCTTTAAGAGTAGGATACCAAAGATGAGGTCGGTCAAACGCTGCATCCTGAGGCTATCTACGAACTTCTCGTGTCGACCAGACCCCTCAGGTAATACTAAGATTGGCCATGGATCAACATCAGAGAATGCGACAATTATGTAGCCTCATGGTTATTAAGTCTTTTTTTTATTCAACAACAATCGGGGAAGGGGGATTCAATCATGTAGCCTCATGGTTATTAAGTAATACAAGATTCGACTAGAGCTCTGAACTTTGAACTCTATTCCATTTCCAACAGCATGTGGTAGTAAATAAATCGACTGACATTTGATACCTGGAGTATTTCCAAGCTCAAACATTCTACCAATAATTTTTTTCTGCAGAATAAGCTGTTGTTGATGAAGCCAACTTTGTGGCAGTGGCCCACCCCATCTGTGATCAAAATGTTGATACTCAAAAAGGAAATTATAAGAAAATCTTCATTAGTAGAACTAAAATATACTAGCCAATAAACCAACACAATTAAACCACTGTCACATATATCTAATTAGACCAGGAAGGTCAAGTAGCTGGTTGTGATAATAATTCTATAGTCAACCAGTGGAACTAGAACATCCATCTAACAGTTGCTTCTATATTTTAAAGCAGTTACAAAGAAGCTACCACTTCTCCAAATTTCCCATATGTGACCAAACAAGAAATGCTGACCACCAAAGAAATCATTCAGAACATTTTTTTTTTAATTCGACAACCTTTGGGAGACAAAAACCTTTTGGTTACTAAATCATACATAATGTCAATGAACTATGCTCTTGTTGACAAATCATCCAAATCTTAGTTGCTTTTATTGAACTTCTGCAAGCATAGTCTGCAGTGAGATCACCAATCAATACTCGAAGTAAATTGCAATAAAGATGAGAACCCGAAAGAAAAATATTAGAGACGGCTATTTCCCTCTGGCTGCTTTTAATAAATGAAAATCTAGGAACCAAGTAGATGTAAATCTATAATTCATGGGAGAACTGATGTTTCTATAATTTTTCATGAAAAAATAAAAAATAGGAAAACTACGATGGCATGATGAAGAAACCCTTGAATGAAAGAAGCTTTAAATGCAGGGAAAAAATCAGAATCAGTAACAGCAGAAATAATTTCTAATAACAAGCAGCAGTGTGGGGAGTAACATTATAATTTATACTTCAGTACTATTGAACAATTTGTGGAACTTTTTTGCATCCACAACCTCGAGATACATACGACTAATCCTCGCAGTTCTCCAAGAATTCTAATAAGACAGCCTCGAATCTGGACGAAGCAATTGAATATCTGAAGCAGCTTCAACTTGAAGTTCAGATGCTGTCAAAGAGAAATGGCTTGAGTTTGCATACTAAGAACTTGCCTGGAAATTTGCAATATCTCCAACTTTCCCACCTGAGAATGGACTTTGCTGAAGAAAACAGATCACTTTCCTCTGACCAAGAGAGACCAAACCAGGGTTTTCTCAGTTGAATCTGAGACAATTGGAGTCCACTCCGATCGTGTGCATCATCGAAGGAAATCGGCAGGTCTGCTTTTAAACACTCCAGAGCTCAGCCACGTATTCCCATCCCTTTTTCAATGACATTGACACAAGAAGACCAACTGAAACAAACTATAAAGATTGTTGACATTTTCAGGTCACTCTCTACATATTCCCTTCAAATTATTTGCAAGCATTTGGCAAAATTACTCTGAACATGGGAAAAAGTTGTTGCATTGAGCTTGGTTTACTGTGTACATTTGATCTGCCCAGTTTTCTCCTCTTGTACAAATCTGCATTCAAGAACTGAGTGATTTTTCTCCATCATAACTTAATGGTTTGGACCGTTTTAATTAAAAAAAAGAAAAGAAAAAAAGAAATCAACCACAGACAATGCAATGTTGGTATGGAAATCATAGAATCAAATGATCCACTCAAGAGAGTCAAACTGAATCCCAACCATCCAAATATACCAAGAAGGCAGAAAGCTGAACCAACACAGACGGACTGGGATAATCCATGTATTTCTCAAGAATGGAACTTAGAAACCAAATGTTATAAACAAGAACAATAGCTCGATTGACATTTTTGTGTAGTGTTATCGTCACTAGAAATTCGAATTCTCTACTCCAATTATTGTTGAACTAAAAAAGAAATTCCATAATATGTAGTTCAACTGGAAACTGCCCAACCGAATGGGTTCTTCAATCCAACCATAACTCATTAGATAAACCATCAATTTCATCCTCTAAAATCTATACTTAGAACCTAAATGCCAACTACAAAAATAAATAAATTCACATTTTTTACGGCCTTCTTTTAGAGGGAAAAATACCATTAATTACATTCTTTACAAAGACAAGAACAAAACCTAATAACCGAGACGCAAACTAACACATCTGGATGATGAAGAAGGAACTAAAACGGCGTCGTATTAGCCGATCGGGTACTTCTTCCGCCATTGTTTCGATACCGAGTTGAACTGAGTCCACCACTGTCAAAACTCGACTCTCCACCATTATCATCGTCTTCTTCTTCATCGTCGTATCCATCGAACCTCCCTCTAATCTTCATCCTCTCCAATATCTTCTTCGCCTTCTCTCTCGCTCTCTCACTTCCTCTCTCAGCAATTTCCCTCAAAACCTCCATTGCTCCAGCTTCCTTCGCCAGTCCTTTGAACCTCATACTTCCATAGCTCAATGCATACAATGCCGCAACGCAATTCTCCCGACTCGATTTCAAACCCAACTCTTTCTCCTTCAACATTTCAATCAAGAGCCCGACGGCATCGGCATCCAGCATTGCTGATCTTCCTTCCTGGCATACGGCAATGTTGCAGAGGATCAGCAGCAGCCAATTTGTCGAGGTTCCTGATTTAACCATGGAGAGTAGCGTCGTTACGGCGCCAAGTTTCACTAGCTTCACTCGATTGCTCTGAATCATCGTTAGGTTGTAGAGACACAGAGCGGAGTCCTTTCGAGTGATCTCGCTTTCTGATCGGAGTGCGTAGAGGAGCGGCGGAAGTGCGCCAAGAACGCCGATTGTCATCCGATTTTCGTCCTCTAACGCTAAGCTGAAGAGCGCTCCGGCGGCATGTTCTTGAGCTTCGGCATGTCCTCCTTTGAGCGCGTCGATCAAGTTTGGAACCAATCCAGACCTAGCGATCTTTTGCTTGTTTGGCTTTTCGAGGGAGAGATTCACCAGAGAGGCGACGGCGTTGATTTGTACGGTGGAGTAACGCGATGAAATCAAAGGACTAAGAGATGAAAGAATCAGTGGCGTACAGAGCGAAACCCTAACTTTCTCGTTTTCTTTCGTGATTTTTCTCAGAGAAATTACGCCTTCTTCTTGCTTAAACACATCTGGACTCTTGAGATTTGACAATAATTCCTTCTCTTCTTGTGATAATATTGATGAATTAGGGCCTGGAGTTTGGATGAGCGATTCGTTTTCCACGATTTCAGAGGAAGAAGACGAAGAGAAATAAGACGCAGGTCGAGTCGTGAACGGCAGAGGAGTTCCCGGACTTCCTCCGACGATGACCGATTCCTCCGACGAGCTCGTGTAGAAATGTTCAGGCCGGTGACCTAACTCTGTCGCGGCGTGCGAGAAATTCCTCGGCGGCATATCCGACACTCCGGCTAACAGATCCCTATCCGACGAATCCCTAATTCCGGCATTAAGCTTCTCCTTTTCCTTCTCCACTAATGCACCAACAATCATCTCCACGGCGGCGTAATCAGGCGGCTGAGGTTTCCGAGCTCCGGAATCCTCACACCACTTAAGAATCGTCTTCTTCATAGCCAAATTCGGAATCACGTTAGTGAAATCCGGCTTGGAACCATCCTCTGACGCAGGGGAGAATCCCAAATTTCTGCAAACCTGTGCAGAAACACGCTCAAAGGTCTGGCCGGAAGAGACGACGACGGGGTCCGCCATTAACGAACCAGAAACTGGGCAAATGAACTCTTGAGGAGGCTCCTTCGATTCGACGTTGGAATTAGAACGACGATGGGAGAAGAGAGACCTCCACCGGAACTTGCCATTGCCGCCCATGCATACGCACAGTTCTGAACCCTAGATTCCGCCGGAACCTGATCGGAATCCGATGTTGCAGAGATTTTGGTGACGAAAGAGAGAATGGAGTGATGAAGAAGGGTTAGCGGAGTTGCCTTTAGGGCGTCTATCTAGTACTGTGGATTGCAGTTGGGTTTGTTTGTGTGGGTCTGATTATTTGGTTGACCGGTCAACGATTAAGGCTTGGAATTTTTCTTTCTTTTTTTTTTTTTTTAATTATAATATTTTGTTTTGTTGTTTTCCTTTTTTTTCCATAGTTTTAGAAACAGTCCACTCCCCACTCTCGCTATCGAAGGATCAATTTTTTTTTTAAATAATTAATGCTCTTTTAATATATATAAAAAATCAAATTTGTTTTTTTTCTTGTTCTTCTTATAGGTCAATTTCTTTCTTAGCTGTTTTTTGTTTCGTTTTTTTTATTTGCTATATATATACACATAAATTCAGCCTTGCTAAGCATTATATATTTTTTTAGTTTAGTGACCTTTATTTATTTTTTATTATTATTATTTTGTTATAAATTTCCTTATCCTTGACTTTTTCTTTTTTTTTTTTGTGCCGTCCAGATCTAGGTTGTGGGTCTAAGTCGAATTTTAATGTTTGAAATTGTTCTTTGTATAGTTTGTGTGTTTAATTAAACTTTGTTTGATCTCTCTAAAATGAAGTGACACTTAAATTTGGTAGAAATGTTCCATTGACTTCAATACATACAAAAGGGTGTGGTTTATTTTCTTAAAAAAATTGAATTTATCTGGGAGATATTTATAAGACAATTAAAAGATATTTTATGAAAATAGTTGAGATATATCAAAGGATTTTTGTTTGTTAAATTCAATGAGGATTTAGATTGAACATTTATTAATTCTTCTTTAAAAAACTATATTCAAACAAGTTTTTGTAACTATTCAAAATAACTCTTCATTTTTACGATTAAAAATAACTCATTATTTCTAATAATTCATTTATAATTATCTTCTAATTTCAAACTACTTATTTATAATCTTTCATTTCTAATCAATCAAAATAACTTATTTTTAACTACTGATTCTTAATCATTTTAAATTTACATTCACACAAAATTTTCACTCTAACTCATCTACAAAAAAAAAATTACATCCAAACTAATTTTTTGTTACAACTCTTAATTTTTAACTACTCAAAATAATTTTTCAAGATAACTTCTTAAACTAACTACTCATCCATATTTTAAAAAAATAAAATAAAATAAAATAATGCAGTTTGCTGATGGATATTTTCGATTCCAAACAAATAAAATTGAAACATGATATATTAATTAATAAATAAACCATTTTTAATAATTTAAAATGTTAATAAATTGAGAAGGGTCATGGGGAGGGACCCAGTAATGTTCTTGTCCTCTAGAAATGGCACAAGCAATTCTCTGCTTTTTGGATTGGAATTATAATGTTTCTCCCACGCAATTCCACATATCTTTCTCTTTAATTATTATTATTATTATATATCAGTCTTATTATTATGATTATTAAGGTAGTTATAATTTTGTTTCTTTTATTTTTCAAATTAGAATTTAATTCATATAATTTACATAAATTTATAATTTTAAAAATTATAATTTAAACCGTAAAAAAAAAATTATCATTCGTTAATTATTGACAAATTATTCAAAGTTTAGATAATAATATTGATTTTTGAATATTTTATTTTCAAATATTGATATGACAATAATATTTTAAATTTTATAAAACCAAAAAGAAATATATCAATTTTAATTCTCAAAATCACATGGACTACAATTTAATTTATTTTCAAATCACGGACAAAATTCTCAATTTAAAACAAAATTTCTTTAAAATATAGGAACAAAATCTATATTTTAACCTTCTAATAATAATAATATTTTTTTTTTTTAATTTTATTTTATTGTCTCGAACACATTCTTAATTTAGAGTATTTTAAATGTGGCAAATAACCTTATTAATTATTTTAACTATTCTGTGCCGTCTCTTTTGTGATTGCTATTTGTATTAATTATTTATCACGCATTGGAATCTCGGTTTATAAAAACTAGCAACTTTTTTTTAAAATCATAAAACTAGGTTCCTTTTTGTGTTTAATTTTGTTTTTTTTGTTTTTAAAGTATGTTTAAAAGTTTTGTTGAGATCCAATAAACTAGTAGTTTTAGCTATCCCATACAGTTGTTTTTCAATATAATTTTATTTTCTTTAGATAATGATGTAATTTAAATAAAGCTAAAAATGAGATAACTCACGTGAATTGCATCCGCCAATCATTTTCTCCACACAAAGAGAAATGATTCTTCATTACATACACCACAAAGATTAATATACAGGGAGACATAGCATTTCACTAAATAAATACTCAAACCTCCATTTGATAATTATTTTATTTTTTATTTTTTATTTTTAAAATTTAAGCTTACAAAAATTACATGTTTTTTCTTATTTAGATAGCTACATCTAACTTATATTATTGGAAATAAAAAAAAGTAGCTTACAAAAACTTAATTTTTATTTAAAAATTTGGTTAGCATTTACATACTTTATTAAGAAAAGATGGATATATTGTAGGAAAGATAGAATACATTATAGTAATTTTGGGTAAAAATAAGCTTAAATTTCAAAAACCAAAAACGAAAAATCAAATGGTTATCAAACGGGACCTTAATTATACATTTAATTATCATTCTGGTTGTTGAAAAAACAATAGCAGTATTGGGAATACAAATAAAGTGTTGTAGAATCTCACATTAGTTAAATAAGGAGTAGATCTTGGGTCTATAAGAGAAGACAAATATCTCCATTGATATGAGGCATTTTGGAAGATACCCAAGAACAAAGTCATGAGGGCCTTGGCCCAAAGTAGACAATATCATACCAATGTAGAGATCTGGATAGGTTTGTCGTTCCTTAACAAGTGGTATCAAAGTTGTGCTCCTGACTTAGCCATATCGGAAGAACCTCAAATATGAAACAAAGATTTGTGAGCTTCAATATGTGGGGTATGAAATAGTCATAATGAAAAATCCGTTGTTGAGTCGCCTTATGTGTGCTCCGGTGGGAGTGCTTCTGAATGTGCTCGTGATTGAGCATCTGTGTACTCTGGTGTGAGAGTGCTTCTGAAACAAGTGCTCGAGTGAGAAGTGCTTCTGAAATGGTTGCCTCAATGAAGAGTAGCTGTGTTATGCGCTCAAACATAAATCAAGTGGATCCGTAGTTGGACTTTACGGTTTGCTCAAGTGTAATTCGGAAGGACTCGTAGTTTAAGTGAAGGTGTGCTCAAGTGTAAGTCGGAAATGACTATTAGAGAGGCTCGCATGCAGTATTTTGTTCTAGGGGAGGATTGTTAGGAATACAAAAAAATGTTGTAGAATCTCACATCGGTTAAATAAGGAGTAGATCTTGGGTTTATAAGAGAAGACAAACATTTCTCAAGAATAAAGCCATGAGGGCTTATACCCAAAGTGAACAATATCATACTAATGTTCTAATTTTCCTTTTCAATTTCTAGATTCTAATATTCTTTTAATATCATTTATCTATATATTACATTTAATACTCTTTTCCATCTTTCTTAATTGTTTTTTTAAAATAACAATATCTAAAAACGTTTTCTCCTTCTTTTCCTTATTTCATACCAAACAAATTTCAAACCAGATTTTACGTCAACTCTATTCAGTTTCTATATTTTTTGGCAAAAGAAAACCAACCTCCTCATATGGTATTACGTTTCTATTTTGCTATTCCGACGAAGAAACTCGCACCTCCGATGAACAAGTCTCCCCTTTTGTCTCTGGCAAACGAAACCTCCCTCTCCCCATCCTCATACGGTATTGTGTTTCGATTTTTTCGACTCATAATAGGCTATTCCATACGAACAAGTTTCAAAAATAAAAAAAAAATAAAAATAAAAATCTGCATGCACTCCAACTATTTGATATAAATTCAAAATACCTTTGACAATTTTTTTTTCTCTTAAACATATAACAACATAGAAACTATTTGTGGCATTGGTGACATGGTTCATCGTATATAATTACTCTTAATTATAAACTTTATTTTGATCCTAAGTTGAATTGATTTATTGTCATGAGATTTAATCCTACAATATTTTGATATATCAAGGAAATCTCTAACCATTATCTCTTAATTTGTCAAAGATTTTCTTGATAGTAGAAAAAAGTTTAAGCAACAATTTTACCACTGTTATTTTTGGATAGTTTTTTTAAACCAAAATTGAGTTTTATATATATATATATATAAATTCAAAGACATAAAAGCTAACTAAAATAAACATATTTTGTTGAAATTTTTATTTAGTCTTTATATTTCAAAATGTTCAATTTTAGTATTATAATTAACGATTACAATATATTTAATTACATGATACAATGTTGACTAAGATAATAATTAAAGTTAAACATGAATTTAGTATTTAAGAGAAAATAAAAACTCAAAAGACACATAAAATCTAAAATTGAGTACTATTATTGAAATATTTTATTTAAAATATAGAAATTAGAT
>JBBMKA010065079.1:0-16737 GCA_037833695.1 Sechiopsis laciniata
CATCATGATCACGGGTTCGATCCCTAAAATCGGTATTTGTAATCCCCCTCCCCTACTCAAAAGAAAGAAAAAAAAAAGACCAAGAGTATTTTTGAAGGTTCAGGAGTATATTTGAAACAAAACTTTAACGGTTTCCATTCAAAGTTAACGATAAAGGCATTTTTGAAACGTTTATTAAAGTTCATGGGTATTTTTAAAACATTTAGTAAAATTCAGGAGTATTTTTGAAACTTTTCAAAGTTCAGGGGCATGTTTGACACAAACCTCATAGTTCAAGGGTATATTTGATAATTTAGCCTATATATATATATATATATATATATATAAATTTCACATAGAAGCCAGTTTGAATAATCAAATTCTTCACGAATATACGAAAAGTTAAATCACAAGAGCGAATAAGAAAGTGTCTTCAACTATATTTCCGCATCAGATGAAACTACAGCACGAATAACTAATTCTCACGAGAAAACAAACAGTCAATCAGTAAATCACCAAGAATGATGTGCCCTATCTATTTCCAGGATGAAATTGAAATTCAGAACACAATCAGAAGCACAAAGATAATCAGAAACAGAGACATTACCTCAAGATCTCTCTTCAAGAAATGCAAGACGAGAGCAGATTTAAGCAGAAGAATCCTCCGATCCTCATTCGGAAAGAACCAAAACGACACAACGCCGGCAAATAACGCCGGAGTGTAAATCAACAGCATCCCTAACCTGGACGGAAGCTTGAACTGCGATTTCGGAGCACGAATCGCATTCCAGAACTTCGAGTACTGTAAATGCCTTCCTCTCGATTCGAAAAGCCCTACCATCGCCAGCGCCACCGAGCTACCGCCGTCATCACGCTCACGAACAGTGATGGCGGCGGCGCAAAAACAAATTCCGGTAACGCCTCCATCGCCGCCGTGAACCAGATTGATGAAGCTTTTAGGGAGGGTTCTTATAGAGATATTGGCTACTGAGCATTCGGCATTTTTATAATGAGCAATATATATATATATATATAACAACTTCAATATTTTTATGTTATAATGAAAACTGTTGTTTTCAAAATAAATAAGCATTATTAAATGATATAAGTATACTCGTCATTAAGTGTAATTTTTTCTTTTCAACAACATTGTAGATGTAGTTTAGTGATGAGAATTTCACCTTGTGGTAGTGAAGACTAAGATTTGAATCTAAGTAGTCACATTTTTTTTAGACTTTTTCAAAACTCAATTTTAATCGTCAAAATTGTTATAGAAACTGTGTAACGGTCCAATCCATCTCTAGCCAAGATATTGTCCGCTTTGGCCTACTGGTCTCACGAATTTGTTTCTCCTCCAATGGGGAAAACGTGTCTGTGAGGCCAGTGGGTCAAAGTGGACAATATCTTGGCTAGCGATGGGTTAGACCATTATAGAATGGGGAAAACGCGTCTGTGAGGCCAGTGGGCCAAAGTGGACAATATCTTAGCTAGCGATGGGTTAGGCCGTTATTGATGGTATTAGAGCCAGGCATCGGGCTGGTGTGCCAGGTCTATCGGGACGCTGGACCTCTAAGGGGGTGGAAACATAGAGGGGAATCCCACATCGGTTGGGAAGGAGAACGAAATACTCCTTATAAAGGGTGTGAACACTTTCTCCTAACAATACGCGTTTTCCCCATTGGGGGAGAAGCAAATCTATGAGCGATGGGTTGTGCCGTTACAAACTGATAGGCATTGAATTTTTTAAGGATCAAATTTGTTACGAATTTGAAATAAAGGCTGAATCAATATAGGCAAAAAGTTAAAAAGTTCACGAATCATATTAATGGCAGATAACTTATTTTGAAATTAATTTATAAATACGCCTAACTTTTTTTAATTGGCAAAAAATACATGTTCGAATTTAATTTAATTAACTACATTAAATACCAATTTGTCATTCATCAATATAAGAATTTCAAATCTTAAAAAGCAAAAGAATATAAAGATTTCAAATTCAAATTTATAATTTATAATTTCCAAAATTAAATTTGATGTTAGGGATTTTTTTTATGTTTAATAAAAACATTATATGAATAGTAATTTTTTAGAAGAAAATTGTTGCAGTAAAAAGACAAAAAAAGAAAAAAGAAAAAGTATATATCTAATGACTTCAATCAATATAATAGATAGTCTTCAAATGTATATATAGTCTTCAATCAATGCAACACACTATTTCAATCAGAGTTACAGGTAGTCTTCAATCAATGCAGTAAGTAATCTTCAATTAATGCAATAAATAGTCTTTTATTAGATTTATATCTCATATTGATAGTGCGAGATTAATGACTCATATGGGAGGTTTAGTTAAAATTAAATGTATGTTAAGGTTATTCTTATTCATTAGTACTGTTAGATGCTTGTTAGGTTTACCTATTATTATTATTTTTTATTTTTTATTTTTTGGAAATGGTTAGGTTTACCTATTATTGTTTATCTATACTTGACCATGTTTGTTTAGTTATTCATTGTTATAAATGTTTATTATTTGATATTAATGTTTGTCCTAATTATGCTAAAATACTAAAACAACTATGATAATTTTTATTATTGTATTAAATATTGTTTGATTACGTATAATGCTTTTTGAAACTCATCCTTTATTATTAAAATTTTTCGAGAAAAATTAGACTATATCATGATGGTTGTTTAAGAAAAGTTCAGAAATCATGAGCAATGTCGAGAGACCTTGTTTGTTTTGCATTAGATATAGGACATTAAAGTTCCTTGTTTTACGCATGTAATTTTGTACAATCTATTTATTTTATTTTTATTTTTATTTTTTGATACACTCTATTTAAATGTTTTTAAGGAAACCTGACCGAAACTTATAATAATAGGCAAAATGATTATTTTTCCAAAAATTTCCGTCTTAGTTAATTATAATTGAGTTTGAGTAAAATGTGTAAGGTCTAGCTGAATTTTTTGGATTATAATATCAACCGAGCATCAAAGCATATAGTTCGGTCACTAAAATATAATTTTGTTTCTTTTTTAAATAAGCCAACAAAAATAGTTGTTCAACGATGTTAGAGAATGTGGAATTTCACCTTAAAATTAATTGGTAATGAGGGGAGTAACTCATATCTCTTATATATTATTATGAGGTTTTCACTCTTTTCGATGTGGGATCCTTAACATGCCCTCTCAAGATGATGTCTCTTTTGGACTACCAATTTTGAATCGAATCTCAATTTTCATTTTTATTGGACTAAGTACCTATTTGAGCTTTATGAACTTTGATATCATATCATAATTCAAGCAACAAGAAGAATAATGGGCCGCCATGGATGGAGAAGATCATAATTCAAGCAGCAAGAAAAATAATGGGCAGCCACGGATGGAGAAGATGAAGGTTGAGAGAAATTTATTGAAGAAGAATGTGGAGACTACATTGTAGCAACTCAACCATTACAAACTTAATAATTAACTATATAGAGAATGACATTCTAACTTAATGGCCCAAATTGGTCTTTATATATGGACAATAACATAACTTACATTAATAATGATAATGTTATACTAAACTATACTAATCTAACTATTCTATTGTTACTCAAACTGTATATATTAAATGACCAAGAGATCATTAGATCAAATCTTTTATTCTCAATTGTTGTAATCTCAAAAAAAAAAAAAAAAAAAAAAATTGTTGTTTAATTGTGAGGATTACACATATTTTTTAGACTTTCAAAATATTATATTTTAAACATAAAAATTGTTGTTTATTAATTTTTTTTTTTTAAATGGTACAAAATTAAATTAAATATTAGCGTCAAAGCACTAGCTCAATATCGTAAGTATACTCATCATTAAGTGATGATTATGTTTTTCTTAAACAACACTGTAGCTGTAATTTAGTGGTGAAAATTTAATGTTGGGACTAAGTAGACTTGATGTTGAATGCATCATCTAAGCATCAAACCTGTTATGAAAACGGCTATCAATAATTAATCGAAGACAAAGAAAATGAGAAAGAAGAATAAGAATACAGCAATTTTCGTGGTTAATTCACTAACGTTGTGTTAGTTAGTCCACGGACAGAGAGAAAGAAAAATTTATTAAGAAAAGGCGAAAAAATTATAGAACGAACATCATAATCGTCTAGGAGTTAAATCGAGTTTATTTATGCACTCTCATTAAACTCTATTACAGATAAAAGACCTAAATGCGAGCACTTTTACTAATGTGGAAGTTCACGCATGCGAAAATGCGTTCACACAAGTGAAAATGCGTTTACGCAGCGTGACTCTCGACTAACTAATTGCTGGACATTCAGTCGTTTAAGGTATATCTCAACAAAAACAATAACTAGTATCTTTGTCATTAAAATACTTTTTTTTTAAACAACATTGTTTCTTAGTTTAGTGGTGAGAAATTCAGGTTCAGGCCGTGAAGACGCTTGAATAGTCACATTTTATAAATTTTGTTTTATTTTTAAACAACAAAAATATCAAAAAATAGAATAAAATAATATTCAATATTAAAATCAAAGAAATAACTCAAACGTACAAGTATACTCGTCATTAAGTAAGAATGTTTTTCTTAAACAACGCTGTGGTTGTAGCTTCTTGGTGAGAATTACACGTTGTGGAACCAAATAATATTAAATATTAGCATTAAAGTAATAACGCAACGGTATAACTATGATGGTCATTAAGAGACAAAATTACTTTTTCTATAACAACATTGTGGTTATAGTTTAGTTTTGAGAATTCCACATTGTGATCGTGAAGACCTGGAATTGAGCCAGAAATATATTTTTTACCATGTTGCAGTTGTCGAGACCTAGGCTCGAATCCTATAATTAGTTGTTGTTTAGTGGGTGAGAATTCCTGACTTGAATCCTTGTAGGCTACAATTGAACAGTCTAAATATACTTATAAATTAATTTGAATTCACATTTCATTAGCATTAACAAGAGCAGTTGCTCAGCAACATTAATGTATATCCAATAACTAACAAATCATAGATTCGAATCTCATCACTCACATCATATTTAGATGAATTCGATTCAACCATTTACTCGGCTGCTTTTTTCCTTTTTCCTTTTCCTTGGGGTTCGATAGGGTTTTTTGTGCCTTCATCTTCGGTTCGGTATTGCAAAGAAAAGCAAAGTTAAAAGCAAGAAAAAAAAGAATGAAATACAAATGGATTGCATTAGAAAATCAACCATTGTTGTTTAGTGGGTGAGAATTCTTCGATTTTTTGGACCCTATAAAATAATATTAAATATTAGTATCAAAATAATAACTACAAAGTATAAATATATACTTGTAAATTAACTTGAATCCAACAACATTTCTTTAGACTTTTTAAATATTTTATTTTAATCATCATAATTGTTGTTTACAAAATAAATTAGCAATACCTCAATGATAAAAGTATACTCGTCATTAAACGATAATTTAGTTTTTTCTTAAACTGGTTGTAGTTTAGTACTATTCAAACATCAAAACAATAGATAGTATTTTGGTCGTTAAAAGATAACTTTTTTTTTTCTTAAACAAGATTGTGGTTAGTTTAGCGGTGAGAATTCCACGTTGTGGCCGTGAAAACATTCGAAATCTAGTAACCACATTTTTGTAAATTTTGTTTTTCTTAAACAACAATAATGCCAACAAAAATACTACAAAATAATAATAAATATTAGCACCAGAGCAATAGCTTAATGGTTTAAGTATATTCGTTCTTAAGTAAGGATTTGTTTTTCTTAAACAACAGTGTGGTTGTAGTTTAGTGGTGTGAATTCCATGTGGTGGCCATAGAGACCTGGGCTCGAATTTTTTTTTAATCATCATATTTGTTGTTACAAAATAGATTTGTTTAAACAGTATAAAATAATATTAAATACTGGCATTAAAGTAATAACTCAACGGTATAACTATTATCATTATTCAGATTTTTTTTTTTTATAATAACATTGTGGTTGTAGTTTAGTGGTGAGAATTCCATGTTATGGTCGTAGAGATCTCAGCTTGAATCATAGCAGGCACATATTGTTTAGACAAAAACAATTCGACCGGCTTTTCCTTTCTCCTAATCCTTGGGGTCCGAGATAATTATGTCTTTTTAAACAATAGTGTGGTTGTAATTTAATTTAGTGGTGAGAATTCCACGGTGTGGCCGAGACCTAGGCTCAAATATTTTTTTAATCATCAAAATTGTTGTGACAAAATAAATTTGTTTGAACAGTACAAAATAATATTAAATATTAGTAACTCCATGGTATAATTATGATGGTTATTAAAAAAATATTTTTTTTCTATAACAACATTGTGGCTATAATTTAGTGGTGAAAATTGTATGTTGTGGTTGTGGAGACTTGGGCTCAAATGTCGTAGCCACATATTTTTTTAGACGAAATTGATACTTGTTATTATTGTTTTTTAAAAAAATAAAATTATATACTAATTATTGATATTTAAGAGATAATTATGTATTTTTTAACAACGTTGTGGTTATAGTCGGTGTTTTAAAAGACTTGCGTTGATGCAAGTCCCACCTTTAGCGCCTCGCTTGTCCCAGGCGAAGTGCGTGTAATAAGGTGTACGCCTTATGGCGACTTACGTGACACCCCTAGTATTCAAAAGATGCGTGCCTCGTGGGATTTTTTATTTCCTTTGCGTTTTTTGTATTTTAGATCCCGTACTAGGTCATTCGAAGCCCGTAAAGGTTGATAGTTAAATATTATGTATGTTTTATATATTATTCTTGGTTAAAACTTCATTTATGTCCATAAACATAGTTTTTATTGTGTATACACACATAATTATAGATTTTTTGTGTTTTTTTATATAGTGTGTCTTAAATAAAAAAGTTTTCGCCTTTTGATGCACCTTGCATCTCAGGCACTAGAGAGTCATTGTTCCTTATATAGCACCTTAAGCTTTTTAAAACACTAGTTTTAATATAGTGGCGAGACTTCCATGTCGTGATTGTCGAGACTTTGGGCTCGAATCCCAACGACCAAATTAGTTTAGTGATCATGAGAATACCATGTTATGGCGATGCAAACATGAGCTCGAATCCCAAGCATCAAAGCAATGACTCGACAATATAAGTATATTCGTGATTAAGTGATAATTTTATTTCAATATTCCCGATGTACTCAACATAAGTATTTTTTTATGTCAGCGGCATAAGTTTACTTGTTATTGTTATTAAAGGGCATTTGGCTGTAGGGTAAAAATTTTATGACATATGATATGATAAAGATTTTGCACCCGGTATAAAATATAATAAATTCAACTTGGCATGAAATTAATTAAATTGAAATTCTGTCCAAATTTTTTTTTGAAAGACTCACTATTGAATTGACTCAATATGTTAATATGTGAAAGAATAAAATGGAAACATTCTTCTAATTTTTAAGAAAAATAGTTAATAGATTAATATTTTCGTTGTTTATCATTTAGTTTAAACAATCGATGGTTCTATTTTTTTTTAGAACTTTGTATTTGAACTTATACAAAGAAAGAAATTTAGAGTCCATTCATACGAGATGAGAATCTGAAATTGAATAAATGTGTGATGCTTTTAAATTTTCCTTACAAATTTGTCAAGTGCTTTTGAGTTTGTTCTATTTTGGTTGATGAATTTTTTAATATTTGTTTTCTGAGTATATAGAAGATTTAGAATGAGTATTTATTAATTATTCGTCAAAAAACCACATCCAAATGAGCTATTGTAATCACTTAAAATAACTCTTTATTTTTAACTATTCAAAATAATTCCTCATTTTTAACTACTCAAAATAACTCCTTATTTCTTACTATTCAAAATAACTCGTCACCTCTAACTATGATAACTCATTTTTAATTACTCAAAATAATTATTTAGTTCAAATCTACATATAAACAAGTTATTGTCTCTAACTCCTTTACAAAAAAAAAAAAAAAACCCTATACATTCAAACGAACTTTTTCAACAGCTTCAAAGTTTAACTACTCAAAATAATTAATCAAACTAACTCCTCATTGAGCCTAATTAGGTTAGGTTAGTATATATATATATATATAGATGATACTAGGTTTGTAATGTGTGTGTTTGGCTAATAGCCCTTTTCAATGTGAAATGTTTCTCCTTATATAGTTATCTCTCTCGACTCACCATTATAGAGATGTATTAGGAATTATAAATTAGATCGAACTAGTGACCGCAGAGTAGAAATGGATTAACACTAAACCAAATAATCAATCGCTCCACCGCATTCTTATTTTAATTATATAAAGATTTTAAAAATATTTCATACATAGCAAAATATAAAATATTTAATTTGATTGAAATCTATTAGTTTCAAATTTTACTCGATTGAAATCTATCAATTTTATGTTTATCAACATAGCGTGATTAAATTAATTTTAAATTTTTTTATAAAATTTTGATTCAGTAAAAACAATTTTTTTTTTTTTTTTTAAACTAGAAAAATCCCCATTGTTTTACTAAAAAAAATGTCAATTTAAAAAATTTATAGTAACGGATGTTGAACGGGCGTCGGCCGCGGCCAGCGACTGCTGAATTATTCAACAGCGCACCGGCGAGTTTGGCAGAGAGCGACGTCCACAATCATCATTTGATTTTTAAACTATTTTTTTCTTTGTCTAAATATATTTTTAGCATTAATATTTATCTATTAATATTTTTTTTTTACTTCAAGATAAGAGTTTCAGTTTTATCCCAAATGTATTAAAAATCTTTCAGTTTAAGTCTTTATTGATCATAAGATGGAAGAATTTTAAGTCACTTTTAATAGTCATTTAATTTTTTTGTTTTTTATTTTAAAATTTAATCCTACAATTATTATTTTTATATATGGTTTTCATCATTTAAATATCTACATTCTATATATTTTTAGCATTAAATCAAAATTTGAAAATTTAAAAATAATTTTAGAATACAAAATTGGATTAAAATTCACATTTTTCTTGAAATTATACTGAGAAATTATGAGTTTAAATTTTAAAAACAAAAAACAAAAAATCGAATAGTTATTAAACATGACTTGTAATTTATAAAAACTAATCGAATACATATTATAAATAGTGAGGCTTAAATATGCAATATCTTGGTCATTTCCATAGGGTGTGTTTGTTTTTGGTAGAAAATAGTAGAGTGGAAGAAAATGAAATGGTTAATAGTAGTTTAAGGTAGTTAATTACCCGTTTGGAGATTGAGATTAATAATAGTAGAGTAATCAACTACTTGTTTGGGGATTGAGGTTAGTAGTGGTTGAGTAATAAATTTAATGTAAAGTTAAAAAAAATTTAATGTGAGATTTGATAGTAAAATTAAAGAGTGGTTACAAATAATTGTCTACTACAAAAAAAAAAACAAACGAGTAATTTTTTAGGAGTGGTTATTCCACTCTTCACTTCATACCCAAAAAAACAAACATACCCATATATAAATAGAAAAGTTTAAACTTCTAATTTCTTTATCGGTGGAATGGAATGTAGATAAACTTTTTTTTTTACTGCATAGAATTAAAGTTGGTGTCATTTCAATTTTCAAATGATTACTTTTTTGTTTTGAAAAAAAAAACATATTTTCTGTAACAATGATTAAATTCGAACTTCAATCGTAAACAAAAAGGCTCTTTTTTTTTTTTTTTTTTGAGAAAGTAAACAAAAAGGCTAAAGTTTTGAATGGGGATGCGTTCGAATCTTTTAAATAATTTATAATATAACTACCAGTCTACCACCTTTTTGAATTCTATTAAACTCTTGAGATTTAAAAATATTTTCTTCCATTTCATCCAATAATAATTATATATATAAAAAAAAAAAGGTATGTTGTCTACAAAAAGCAATCTTGGATATGCAAGAATCTCAAAAATAAAAAAACAAAAATTAAAATAAATATTGGATATGCAATATCAAACTTAAATAATTAAGTAACATTTTTTTTAGTGTAAATGTTAAACCCATCATTGCCCAAATATTTAAATATAAATATTAATATCAAGTTTTTAGTTCGACGGATGTGGGGGATTCGATATTGATATCAATTTAAATGAGTGAAAAATGATAAAAATGTAATTGACAAGCAACCTATTGCATCAACATTTTTTTTGGTTGACAATCAATATTTAATTTTATGAACAGTTTAATGAAAAAAAGTAATGAACTAACCAACTTGTTTATTTTGACGAAGATCTTTGTTCGGAAGAATGAGTAAAAGTAGAGAAAATTTTGTGTCCATACAAAAATATTATTTGTAAATGTAGGGGGAAATTCATACTTTTTACCTTTACCTTGTGCTTGGAATTGGATGAATAGATCTCATCCAAAAAATCTTACTCTTATCAATTAGGTCAAAACTATACCAATAGATTATTAAAAATATCAACTAACAAATCATTCAAAAAGAAAAAGGAAAATAGAAAGTCAATGAAGCTATTTTTTTTAGTATAAATTGAAAGATGTGGACCAACAAATCCTATATAGACTAGAGGACACTACTATTCCCCAATCGAAACTATAACCGTGGGCTTGAACTAGATTATTACCAAACAATGAAAATATTAGGTCACTAACTCTTTCAGTCACAGCTAATTCATTAAACTTAAATATAACTTCACTCATTATAATTTTATTAAAAAAATAGATACCTTTTCAAATTCTAACACTATTTAGTGGTTGAAATTTGAATCATAACCATTTTTATTAATAGGTCACTATAAATTGTACTCAATTTTGATTGGCAAAAAAAAATAATGATAATAACTAATAAAAAAATAGAAATTTGAATTTATTTATGTTTCCTTTAAATTAAAAATATCAATTTAACAAGGTAAGTTTTACCAAAATATAATTGATATGTATCGTTCACCTCGAATTTATTATTATTGAACTCATGAAAAAAAACAGTTAGGATATTAAAAAAAAAAAAAAAAAAAAAGAAGAAGATCTTTTTCTTTCTGAAGTTTAAGATTTTCTTTCATATGTAAAAACTTTAATTTTTGTAAAATATAATTTAAAATAAATGATGGTACCACTCAACTATAAACAAATACAAAAACATAATATAAAGTAAAACCAATATAAAAACAACCAACACCACTCCAAAAAGAAAAAGAAGGGAAAAAATAGTTTTGGTTGGATACATGCATATGGACAACAGTGAAAGATTTTTTTTTTTAATAAAAGAAATATAAAAGGTTAGTTGTTTCATTATTACTGGTAATTTTATTATTTGGTAGTAATTGGGAAAATTATTATTCATATATGAACTTTGACATGAATTCAAATTATATTGGACGAACTAAAAAATAAAATAAATTACTTTTGGTATTTTTGAATTCATGAAAGTATATAACTTTAATGTTTGAACTTATTTATAACCATTTAGACATGTAATTTCAATTAATAATTTGATCTAAATTTTTTTAATATGTATTAATTTCGCATATATCGTTTAAAATTTACAATGATTCTGTCTTTACTTTTTTGCAGTTTAACAAAAATTATAGTGAAAGAATTAAATATCATAACTTTTTGATCAACAATAAACATTTATAAGAGCTATTATTTTCATTGGTTAATAATTTAGTCTCTATAATTAAAATATTTTAAAACTTAATGAACTACATTAGAAGCTAAAATCAATCTGTAAAGTTCTTTTAAAAAAATCAATCTATAAAGTTTAAATAGTTAATTAATAAAATACAACATCAAATATTAATATAAATATTTACTTAAAATTAAATTAATACTAATTCCCACATATAAAAAAGTAATAACTGGTTATGAATTAAATTATTGTAAACAAGTGTGTATAAATAGTCATGACTTTGAATCTTTTTTTATTTAATTGTAGTTAAATTAAATATGATTATAAATTGTCAAAAGACTGAGTTCTCATAACTTTTCATATAAGTATGAGATTAAAGTTGAAATATTTGACTCCTAATTATTGTGTTAAGTTCAAAGAAAAAGATTATAAATTTAAAAGTAGAGAAAACTACCTTTTTAGTCCATATGTTTTTGTTGAAGTTTTATTTTGGTCTTTACATTTCAAAATCAAGCATTTTTATTCCTCACATTTCAATAATGTTCTATTTTACTCTTCAGATAAGAAAACCATTAGTGAGATAACAAAATGATTGTTAGGATAATGACTAAATTAGTTTTAAAATACAATAAATTAATGATGTGTTTATTATGTTGCTTACATAGATTTTATTTATAAAAAAATAATTAATATAGAAGCTCAAAAGACACATTACCAAATTTTTAATATTTTTAGTTATAAAAAATGAGATGTCGAATAAATAATAATAAACAATCAAATAAAATTATTCAAATAAAAAAAACATTACTTGGATAAAATGGATGTAGAAGATGATGAATAATTTTATTTAATTGTTTATTATTATTTATTTGACATTTTTTTTTATAACTAGAAATATTAAAAACTTGGTAATGTGTTTTTGAATTTTTATATTAATTATTTTTTTAGAAAAAAAGTCCATGTAAGCAATATAATAAACACATCATCAATTTATTGTATTTTAAAATTAATCTAGTTATTATTCTAGTCACCATTCCGTTATCTCACTAACGGAACGTTACCTCAAAGACTAAAATGGAATATTATCAAAATGTCACAGATGAAAGTGCTTGATTTTGAAACGTAAGAACTAAAATAAAACTTCAACCAAAAGATAGAGACTAAAAAGGTAGTTTTCCCTTAAAAGTATAATACTAAATTGTTTCAATATATATCCATTGATTAAAGTTTTTTTTTTCGTTCTTTTTTCATGAAATAAAAAATAAAACAGAAAAAAGAAGGATAAAATATCATTTTAGCCCATAAACTTTGAGTTTTGTTTTATTTTAGTTTCTAAATTTTTAAAAATTTAACTTTAGTCAATGAACTTTGAGGTTTCATTTTAGTTTTTTAATTTTCAAAAATTCAATTTTAGTTCATAAACCTTGAGATAAGTTCAATTTTAGTCCCTCAAGTTAATATATATATATATAGGTCCTTTAAAAAATTGTTTACTTTTCTTTAAATAAATTATCATATTTCTCTATAAATTTTATATATATATTTATGCTTTATCTTTGATTGTATTAAAATTATTATTATTATTGAATTAATTTTAATGGATAGTAATTTCAAATTTACTATAATAACTACGTTTAAATTTGTTTTTTAGTAGAAAAATTAAAATTATACTTTTGAAAATTTAAGAAATAAAAATTAAAAAACCAAAATGCTAATTTACCGAAAAAAAAAAATGAGAATTCTAGTTTGTCAAGTTACTCTTACATAAGTATTCTCAAAAAAAAAAAAAAAAAAAAAAAAAAAAAAAAAGTTACTCTCACAAGTAAAGAAATAAAAAAGGGGACTTGGTCCAATTCGTCTCAAAAAAGTCTTCTTTGTAAAAGAGCAGACACAACCGAAGAAGACGACGCGTTTTATCTCAATTATCAAATCCCCAAAGCCCACGTTCTCATTTTTGATTAATTCTCTCTTTAATTTCCCATTTCTTAGTCTTCGTACTTACCAGACAAAACCCACCCATAACCCTCACCGAGTCGCTTTCAATTTAGAGCTTGATTCCTCATCTACTTTCTCTTTGCTCGATTGTTTTTGTTGCTTCAAGATCCATTGTTTTTGTTGATTCCCTCTTTTGATTTCTGGGTTTGTGTTTGATTTGATTCTGGTTCGTTCTAGATGAGTTTTGGCTATGTGGGTGTTGTTTGTCCTTTGATTTTGTTAGATTCAAGGGTTGATATGCATTGACTTTTTTACTTGTTTGTTGTGTATCTTCTGTTTTAGGGGTGTACTTTTCTTCTTTTTTATTGTTCTGCCATTTTTGTATCATTTAAAGGTTATCAAGTTTTGATTCTGTTTTGGTTTTGCATGTACTTTTTTTATTGTAATTCTGTGATTAGGGTTACTTTATGAGCTTAGTCTTTGTTTCTGAGATTTCTATGTGGGTTGACTTGGAGATTGTGTATTGAGCTTTTGAAGATTGGATCTTAAGTTTGGTGTTGGATTTTCAATGAATCACATAGAATTGGAATGTGTTGTTTAGTTTTGAGTTGAGGAAGTTGCTTTGAGTTGTGGGGATCGATGGGGAATACTTGTGTTGGACCAAGCATTTCGAAGAATGGATTTTTTCAATCGGTGTCTGCGGCTATGTGGCGATCTAAATCGCCCGAGGATTCAGTTTCTCGTCATACTAATGGGGAAAATGTCTCTGAGGTAGAAGCTAGCGAACCCGAATCGCCTTTGCCTGTTCAAAGCCAGCCCCCTGAAAAAGTGACAATGCCTGAATCGGTAGCTAAACCAGAACCGCCTGCGGAACCTAAGGTGCGCCCTGTTATGAAGAGGGTGGGTAGCGCGGGGCTTCGAGGTGGTTCGGTTTTACAGACAAAAACTGGAAACTTTAAGGAATATTACAGCTTGGGTAAGAAACTAGGCCAAGGACAATTTGGGACAACCTTTATGTGTGTGGAGAAGGCAACTGGGAAAGAGTATGCTTGTAAGTCAATTGCCAAGAGGAAGTTAGTCACTGAGGAGGATGTTGAAGATGTAAGGAGGGAAATTCAGATAATGCACCACTTGGCCGGACACCCGAATGTTATATCGATCAAGGGGGCTTACGAGGATGCACTTGCTGTTCAGGTAGTTATGGAGGTATGTGCTGGGGGTGAGTTATTTGATAGGATCATACAACGTGGACATTATACCGAAAGAAAGGCTGCTGAGCTTACTAGGACCATAGTCGGGGTCGTAGAGGCATGCCATGCTCTTGGAGTAATGCACCGAGACCTTAAGCCTGAGAATTTTCTCTTTGTCAGCACGGAAGAAGAATCGCTTCTTAAGACAATTGATTTTGGACTATCAATTTTCTTCAAGCCAGGTATATTACTTTGATCTAGACATAATTATTACTATAGGCTATAGCCATCAGCTTTAGTATTTCTCGAATAACTGCTCAATGGGTCGAGATTACATTTGTTATTCAATGCTGTTTAATCTATGGTTACCTTTCTTGAAGCAACTTAGCAACCTATTTCACTCATTGTAATTTTAAATGAACTAGCTCAAAACTCTAGGACCCTGTTTTTGTGTTTAGTTTATGTGCATATGAAAGTAGAACTTCATAGTCAAACTGGGCTGTGATTTTGATTCTTCATATATGACTATGTTCGTTCAGGCGAAAAGTTTAATGATGTGGTCGGGAGTCCGTATTATGTTGCACCTGAAGTTCTGCGGAAGCGGTATGGACCTGAATCGGATGTTTGGAGTGCTGGAGTAATTGTATACATTCTATTAAGTGGAGTGCCTCCCTTTTGGGCTGGTAAGTCTATTTTGATTCGTTTAACTTTTGGATGTTTAACCTTTGTATACTGAACATGATTTATTTATGTTTTGATGTATAGAATCTGAGCAAGGGATATTTGAAGAGGTTCTGCACGGCGACCTTGACTTCTCCTCTGACCCTTGGCCCAGCATCTCCGACGGTGCGAAAGATTTAGTGAGAAGAATGCTGATTCGAGACCCAAGAAAGAGATTGACAGCATATGAAGTTTTGTGTGAGTCATCTCTTGAAATTTTATTTTACATAGTTGTTCATCATACATTAGAGTAATTTGTATGCAGAAGCTCTTCCAAGGCCTCGAACGTCATTGGCGTCCTTTTACGTATATGATCCACATTATTCTCATTGTGATGTGCTTATTGAGCTAATTCATTACAGGCCACCCTTGGGTTCAAGTCGACGGTGTCGCTCCCGACAAGCCACTCGACTCAGCGGTCTTGACTCGTTTGAAGCAGTTTTCAGCCATGAACAAGCTCAAGAAAATGGCTATCAAGGTAAGCATTTGAATTTCCCACGTTGATAGCTGTAGAAAATTCTGCTTGCTTACATAGTTACATAACTACAACTATGGCCGCTATCCTAGCGAAGTAACTACTAACTACTAAGGAAGCAGTTAATTTCATTTGAAATAAGTGAACAGTGGCAAGAAATCAACCCGAGAGAGTAGTGGGGACTATGAAAGGTTCCCCTTGTTCACGAATTCGAGACAAAACAAAATGGTTAATAATCATAGAGAAACTGAAGCTGACATAATAAAAAAATTTCAGCCCCAGGCCCCCAAATGGAGAATGGTGATTTTTCATGAAATTGAATGCTTGTATTGAAAGACTACTGATTCTTTTTTTTTAATTGTGCAGTTCATTGCAGAGAGCTTATCTGATGAAGAAATTGCTGGCCTCAAAGAAATGTTCAAAATGATAGACACTGACAACAGTGGTCAAATCACTTTTGAAGAACTCAAAGCTGGATTGAAAAAATTTGGAGCTAATCTTAAGGAATCCGAAATTTACGACCTAATGCAAGCAGTAAGTTCATGCCCGATCTACAATAGTATTCGTCCAAACTAATTAACGACACCGTAAAGCATTTTTTTCTTAACTATCAACTCAGCATTCAGTAGACGTGGTTTAAGCCTATGCTCTGGAATTGCAGGCTGATATAGATAACAATGGAACTATCGACTATGGGGAGTTTGTAGCTGCCACATTGCACCTAAACAAAATCGAGAAAGAAGATCATCTTGTAGCAGCTTTTTCGTATTTCGACAAGGATGGAAGTGGGTTCATTACCCACGACGAACTTCAACAAGCATGTAAAGAGTTCGGGATAGAGGATCTTCAAATGGAAGAAATGATGCGCGAGGTCGATCAAAACAA
>JBBMKA010065151.1:0-16718 GCA_037833695.1 Sechiopsis laciniata
AATCGAAAAAATTTCCTCGATCAATCTCCCTGTCTGTGATTTGCACAAAGAACGTGAACTCAACAAATTAGCCACCCACTGATTATCTGTCTCCACCTCCACTCGTCGGAAACCAAGCTCTACAGCCATGAGAAGCCTATCTCGAATAGCAATTGCCTCAACGAGCTCAACATTAACGACCCTTACCACCGACCTGCAGAAAGAAAACATGACTTCTCCACCCTCATTTCTCACTATTGCCTAATTCCACTCATCAAATTATGCTTATGAGTTATTGCATCAGTATTAAGCTTTACATTTCCAATTCCAAAGGGCTTCCATTCTTTAACGGCAAAACTTAAAGATTGACGGACGAGATCGTTCATCCACCATCAAACAAAATCTAGCAGTTTGAAAATCCAAGAGATACTGGCAGAAAAACTCCCATTCTTGACTATAATCCCAAGAAATTCGCCTAGAATTAGCTTCTTGAAAATGAGCTAAAACCGAAGTTCTTCGACTCCAAATTCGTCGACACATGACTAAGAAACCTTCCATTTGATTAGCACTAAGCTTCACAAAAAACCACAGTAAAAAATATGATGCCTCAAAGATATGATACAGGAAAGCACATTGAAAAAAAAAGGGAAGTCCTCCAAGCTTGCTTTGCCATTTTACAACTCCAAATGGCGTGAAGAGTTGTGTCTCCATTTTTATGGCAACAAGGACACGTTGAATTACAATGCACGCCTCTCTTTAAAAGGTTACAACTAGTGGGAATAAAATTGTGGAAAGTTCTCCAAACCATAAATTTAACTTTTGCTGGTACATTTTTGAATTCCAAAGAGTCTTCCATCAAGCTTGTGTTTCTACAGCATTTGAGGAAGAAGGCTCCTCACGAACTCGAGTAACAAGCCAATGAGTTGATTTCACACTAAAAAAGCCATCTTTATCGTAGTGCCACAAAATTGAATCCCCGCGTGGGATTAAAGGTCAAGGCAGTTTCATAATTTCATTAACGTCCTCATTACAAAACTTGGCTCTCAACAAAACGTCATCCAAATTTCCATCACGTTTCAAAAGATCACAAACTTTCATCATAGGTCAATTCCCTCATTTGTAATTAATCGTAAAAAGGGTGTTCTAGACAACTAATTGCTAGAAAGCACATTTATACTTTGCCCATTTTCCACCTTCCAACGAACCCCTTTAGCCAATAAGTCTCGTCCCCACAAAATACTTTTCCAAGTAAAAGACCCATTAGTCGGGATCTTAGCATCAAGAAAAGTAGTAGAATGAAAATATTTACCTCGAAAGACTGTCGCCAATAAAGAAACTGGTTCAGTCATCAGCCTCCACCCCTGTTTTGCCAACAAAGCTTGATTAAAGAGCTTAAGATCTTGAAATCCCAGACCTCCATAATTCTTTGGTAAGCATGCTTTCTTTCATTTCACCCAATAAATATGGTTTCTTGTTTCACAACCACCCCACCAAAACCTACTAATTATACGGTGACGATCTGAAATAATTGACTTCGGCAATTTAAAACAATTCATTGTATATGTTGGAATGGCCTGTAGAACTGCTTTTATCAAAACTTCTTTTCCATCAGTTGAAAAGTTCTTGTGTTTCCACTTAAAAAGTATTTTCCAAAGTTTATCCTTTAAATATTTAAAGCCTAATTTTTTGAATGGCGCTAATGAAACGGGAATATCCAAATATTTCAAATAACAAGGGACCTGCTTCACATTAAGCAAACCAGACTATCCATAACACACTCATCCGTATTAGGACTAAAACAAATGGCAGATAAAAGGTTTGGAACTATTAGCAATGACTTGCTGTAACTCCATCCAGGCTTTTTCCTCTTATTTGTTAATTGTGAGATTGGTGCCTGTTTTAGGCTCACCAATTTTGAATCGGATTTCAATTTCATTTTTATTGGACCTGACAATGAGAGAAGTAACTCATATATCTTATAAATGCTTGTAGAACTTTCCACTTTTCCAATGTGGAACATGTCATGAGACCCTAGCAATAAGAAAATGCTTCATTAAATTTATTTATCGCTATATTATATCAAATGGTAATATCTATATTTTCAAAAAAAAAATTTAGAATAACAGATTCGAATTAATATTTTCCAAATAATTTTCATACATATTTTTTACTACTACAATTTATATTGGTTATCATGATACCATTTATATTAATTTTAATCATGAATTCAAGTTTAATTTACTACTACAATATGCAAGATGAAGATTTCTTGGGTGTACATATTGACCAAGCTAAACACGATATTTTTCTATTTTTTGAGATCAATCTAATCTTGCAACTTTATATGCATGAAAAAAAAGCATATAACTTTAAATTATAACATTTTTTGGTGACGTTGAAAAAGATTATATATCAAATTTTGACTAATTTCTTTAATACCAAACAAGAGATAAGACCAAAGCACATGACAATAAAGATTTTTTTAATACTTTTTATTTTTGTTCTTTTCTTTTCGTTTTCATTTTGCACAAATATAATTGAGTAGGTTGGTTTTTCTCAAAAAAATAAAAAAAATAAATAAAAATAATAATACTAATAATTGAGTATGTTGGTCCCAGTCTCTTTCTAGGATATTTATTTATTTATAGTATAAATTAGGAGAAGGAAACTAACAAACTCTACTATATAGAAGACAACTGTTTTCAAATAATATGAGAGCAAAATATCGATTTTCGAGCTTGAATTCATTACTGTGAAGTTGAAATGAATTAGCACCAAACAAGATAATCAATTGCGTCATAGACATTCGGTCTTTCTAGGATATTTATTAACTTTCATTAGTCACGTGACTAATCAAACTTAATTTGATAAATGGGACCTAATGCGATTTAATTATATCAATATAACTAATTGATCTCTTCAGCTTTTATTTCTTTATTTTTATTTTTTATGTACGGTCTCAGCATTTGAGTCTAAGTTAGCATAGTTTTATGTCTAATTTCATCTGGTAAGTCTCATACATAGGAATAAAAACGTTGTTTTTATTTATATATACTATAAAATTTTCCAAATTTCTACTTTATTTTTTTCTCTAAGCATTATCCAAATTTCTAATCATGAAATTTATTCCTCACACATGTTTGTTGAACTCTTGACAAAATATTAAAAGATGGTTAACCCACATCTGAAATGTTTTAGAAGATCATATGATCTAAGCACTATAAAAATGAGTATTTGATTTTGATTTCAAAACATCAATTAAAAATATTTAAAGTTGATATTCTTACTCGAGTGAAATAAAATGTGGAGTAATATTTGCATGCTGCCTAGGCAGCATGCAAATATTTCTGTAAAATGTGTGAGTAATACAAATTTTCAAAAGAATACAATAGTTGAAGGCAGAAAAAGAATTTTGTCTGATCGTAACAATATTTCACCTTCACTATTTTTTTTTTCTAATTTTAAAACTTTTTCACATAAATGTTTATATTATATTATATATATATATATGTATATATATATATATGTATATATATATATATATGTATATGTATATATATATATATGTATGTATGTATGTATATATACCTGTGTTGATATATGATCCCTTTCGTGGTATGATACTGCAGGTTCTTCCTAATGAGCATCGACGAGACGCGTTTGGTAACCACAATCTAGGATAGTTATATAAGTGTTGTACCTTTGTTTTTGAGTTTCTAGACGTGATGTATAGGTTTGAATAATCATGTCTTTCGATCAAGGTTGTAATCACAATATTAAGGTAGAGTGTTCTCTTATATCCTAAGTTAGGTGCTCGGGAGCTTGGGTGTTACAAAACTTTACCACTTATTTATGTTTATCTATTAAATTTAATTTATAACTTAGGATTTTACATGAGAAACATTGTAATTTAATTTCGTGCTTATGTTTATTTAATAAATCTATTTATGAAATTCTTATTTAATATATTAGATTCCTAACTTTTGTGATTGTTTAAATGATTTGAACGATGCATCCTATCGAAATAAGAACCAATTGAATTCGTCCTTGAAGTTAAGGTACAAAAAACTCTAAAAAAACATATTACTCGATCTTCATTACATAATTCCAAAATTTTATATTACTTAAAATGCATATTACATAATTCTAAAAATTCATATTACTTTAATGCATATTACAGGTACTTCAACATGTGGTATAAGATTTCAAAAAAAAAAAGCAACTACACAATCATTTCATCAAAAGACATTCATATTAGTGGACTCCCCGAAGGCTCACTACAAAACACATGGATTTTCTATGCCATCAACTCCTCTAGTTCTCTTGGTTCCGATCTTTGGCCAAAATACGCATGCAATAATGTTGGGTCATACGCTCATCTAACTATAAGAATGTCCACATCTTACCATGATCGGATGCCACCAAGTCAACTAATGTGGCTTTATCTTCATCATCCGAGTAGGTTAAGGATTGTATTTTTTTCTAGTGTCTCTCCCATAGCGTCACTAAGCATTTCATTCTTTTGGGTGTGCCACTCCTTCATGTACATTTCAAAGTGGTCGGGCTGCTTATCAATTAAATTCTTCAAGGCCTCTAGTAATTCCAAATCTTGGGATGGCTTCTTCTTTTTATTGCCACTCATTCTTGATTGGCTACCTGAGTGGTTTCTTGATGTTATATTCACTGTTCGGGGAGCTTCAAGGTTGTTTTCTACCATACTGGTTTATCTTGTTGTTGGGTTCAAATGTTGAGTGTCTGGCACATAATATTCTGGAAAATTTAAGGCTAGGTCATCTTCTTGAACCCTAATCTCTTCTTTATCAGCAGTTGATTGTGCCGTAGTGGTCGTGAGATTTATGTTTGGTGAGTCAAATGCTCTATCATTCTCGAATATTAAGGACAGTGCATGACAATGAGGAAACAACTTGTTCCATAGGCCTTTGGCATTCAGGTGCGACTATAGTGTATGAAAATCAATTTTAAAAATTTTAAATAACTGTTCGATTTAATCAAACTTGAGGAAATTTTAAAAAAAATGAAAAATAAATCAAGAAATCAGTTTAGATTTACTAACCTTTTGTTATGGCCAAAAGAAATAGAAAAAAAACTCATGTTTTTCATGCAAGCAAAGAAAAAATTGAAGGGGAGAAGAAGAGATAGAGGGGAAAGAAGGAGAAGAAGAAAGAAAAAAAAAGTAAAAAATGAGAAGGGTAAGAGAAGACAAAGAGTCAATAAAATAAATAAATAGAAAGGATGTCCATATATTAAAAAAATGCATTTTCCCAAGACACATTTTGATGCATGCTCTTTCTTAGTAACAAATAATAATTAATGTTTCACTAGTGTCATTTTTTCAATTAAGTTTTCTTTATTTTGTAAAGAAAATATTATGTAAAATATAATTCATTTAATATTTTATGGGTAGACTTTCATCTCATTTTTTTAGGAATAATTTGAAAACAATTTATTCTTTTTCCTCTAAATATATTCATTTTTTTCCATATCAATTTAATTTACCTTAATTTATATTTTCCATATTTGAAAAATTATACATAATATATATGCTAAATGAAACTTTCGATACACATTACAATACACAAAACATATAGTTTTAATTTCGATACACGTTACGTTTTACAAGTTAACAGCCTTAGATTAATGTTATTCAAAAAAATAAAATTAAGTATACACACCTTGACCCAAAGATCGAATGCGTCTTTATCCATATCAACACACTGTCTGACCTCATTCCAGCCAAAACTACTGACCTCAAGCAATACAAACAAAGTGTTCTTAAATATTCTAAACAGTTTAAAATAGATGGTCACCAAGTAGCCATCATATGTGAAACTACCATTTCTCAGAACGTTGTCCACTCATCCGATTGCTCAATATACTTAATGTTATCCACCCAATATTTTCACCTTGCGAAGCCATCGAGACTGTTTATGGATCATAAAATCCATCAAACAACCCGATCCCCATCTATCTCACAATTAGGTTATTCACATAACCTAATGCGAGGACAAGTTTTGCTTGAGTTTCAACAGGGTAGTACGACTTCCTTCAAAGTATTTCCCAAGTCATCTTTAGTGCCACCAAACGCGCATTCGATGACCTTACGTGCTGATGAGTGTTGCCTATTAAATGATTCTCTTACTGTTCTTGGAGCGTTTACGGCTCCTCCCCAATAAAAAAGATGGTATCGTTCCCCTTATAAGTTGCCAGAAAACCCTCGACGTTTGCATATTTGGCGTCACACAAATAATAAAATCTTGTACGAGGTTCGATGTTATTAATCTTAATAATTAATTCATGTGTGGGTGCATAAGTAAAAGTTTATGAGATAGTTACCACGGGAAACTTTTAAACCGTTAGGTTGTGTCAACGATTCTCTTAGCACTTGAGAATCTGTAGCTGGCCATTTAAATCCAGCCAATATAAAGATAAACTCTCCTTTTGAAAAACATACCCCGAGAACATTTGTAGCAATATTTTCCTTTCTTGTTCTTTGGCGAGTTTTTTCTTCCTCTCGCACTTTCACTTCAATGTAAGTGTCATCTAACACACCCAAACAATTCTACAAATTGATGTTTTTAAGGGTCCAAATATTTTTCTATTGTCTAGGAATCTTAAGAAAAATCTATCAATATTTTTTAGGTACCTGGAACCATTTTCATTTATTGTCTGTGCACTCGTTGGTTATAAATATTGGTTTTTTCAGCAGCACATCGTGACACTGGAGAATGACAGTTAGCAGTTCCCTTAAGTGTCGTGACACTGTTTCCTCAGATCGTGCCCACTATGTTCTAACTATACGATTTTTGATATCGTTTTCACAAATGTACAAGAACATGACAAACATCTCGTTAACACTTACATACTTTGTTGGTCTAAGACTGCCTCTGGTAGTTAGAAGGGCGCAAAGTTTATTGAAAGTTGACTTATACAACCTAGTAAGCTCCCTATAAGATCGATCATTCTTCTGTAGTTGATGGAAATATTTCATATCCCTCACTTCGTGTCTCGAAAAAGGAGGCTCAGGTGTCTCTTTATCATCAGATTTATCAATAAACTTTTCAAGTAGTAAAACAAGTTCAAGTAGCTATTCCTTTGCAACCATTATCGTTTTAATGATATGGAGAGTTTCTTCAAATTCTTCTTCTTCTTCTAGAGTTGACATCCTATTTCTAGTTTTTTTTCCCTAATTGTCGATCCTATCCAATATTAGGTGGTGGTGTATTATTAGGCTACACTACTTAAATCTTCAAGCATTTTACTAAACAGTAATATACAAAAAATTAAACAAATAAATAGAAGCTAAGTTTATGCAAAATTATAATGTTGGCATGAATCTAAGTATAAATATATTCTAACTATAAATTATAATGGGAGATTATACATCACATTTTAAATAAAGTAATCTACCTTAAGCAGAGATGATATTTCCAATTGATTCTTCCAAGTACTTCAATAACCTTGCAAGGTAGTGCAATTATTAATAATATAAAAGATTATTTTAAAAAAATAAAATAAAAAATAATATCAAAGACAGTCCATTAGAAACAAAGTTCAAATGAATATAGTTAAAAACTCACCAGAGAGTGAAGTATGAAATTTGATTATCATGGCAAGAACATATATCGAAATGAATAATTTATATAGCATTGGATAATGTTCTTAAATTCTCAAAACCAACCAACAATTTATTAGGGTGGTTGAGGTCATTTATAATTTAATATATACAATAATGTTTTAGTATTTAAGAGAGATTTGTTTGAAAATATGATTTGATGTCTAAGTACATGTCATAAATGAATTTTTTTTAAAAGTACATGTCATAAAAATTGAAAAAATTTGAAACATATAATAATTAGGTGAAGCAAAGTAAAGTACACCAATGTATTTTTCTTTCCTTCTTTTAATCAATGTAGTGCTAGATAACTACCTCTCCCAATTTTTACGGCTATCTGATAATTTTCATATCTATTATAATCAAGTTCCATGTGTAGCTAGTGTCATTTAGTTTTAAGGCATAAATGAAAGGTCAGCTTATTCAAATAGGCCAAAATATTCAAGGACTACAATTATCACTCATGAAAGCAAAGCAAGACAAATTGTTAGGCCAAGTAACATGGAACATAATAGAATGGCTTCATCCTACTGCATACGTACACCATGGTTTTTGCTGATAAATGTCTAAGGGTATCCATATTAAATTCAACACAATATCTAAAATAGAGGAAACATTTAAAAAATAATATATTACTAACCTTTCTACCACGCCCTCTAATGAATTGGTGGGATCTAGATGTTTGTTTTTACTCATGTTAATAGAAAGATTGTTAATTTTTAAATTACAACAATTATTGGGGTGAGGGATTCGAACTCATGACCTCATGGTCGTTGAGTATATGCTAATGTCGTCAAGCCATTGTTCTTATTGGCAATAGAAAGATTGATATTGATGCAAGCTTATGGATAATTAATCATAAGATTTATATTCATAATACATATACATATATATATGTTGGACATGATATATCTTTATATTAATTTCATACAATTGATTAAAATCTTTGCTAATTTTCATACTCTCTTTTCCTGCTCTCTCTCTTTAATCCCTTACGAAATGTCCACATCAATATTTACTATGCACTATTAACGTACAATTGAACTATGTAGAATCTAAATGCGAATAACAACAATCGTACTCGCTTTTCACTTTGTTGATTGGAGAGGCAAGACACACAAAATTTCTCTGCAAACAATTTTCTGTATTTCTCAATCTTTATATCCTTCTCTTACACTTTCTTGCTCTCACCTTTGCTCTATGGAATGAGCACTCTATTTATAGCCTACAAACTTGGTCTCTAAGTTCTTATCATAAATATTTTCCACTAATTGTTAAATCAAGGATCCACTAATTTCTTAATTAGCTCCTCAATTAAAACCTATCAATTCCTTAATTAAAGCTCCAATTAACAATATTCAAAATAAATTAAAAATTACATTTAAGTTTATTAAAAAACTCTTTCATAAACTTAAATGCTTTTACCATCCTCCATGTCAATCATTCACTTGAATTTGTCCAACAAAACCTGCGATAACAGTTTTGTGAAAATATCTGCAACTTGATCTTGAATCCACATGCTTTAGTTCCATACTTCCTTCCTTTACATGATCTCGGATAAAATGAATGCGAACATAAATATGTTTGCTTCTTTCATGATTCACTAGATTCTTTGTTAACTCAATTGCTGATATTTTGTCAACTTGAATCACAGTCGCACAAAGTTGCTTTAGCTTTATCTTGCTTAACAAATTCCTCAGCCATATCGCATGACATATGCATTAAGAAGCTGTAACATATTCAACTTCGCATGTTGAAAGCGTCACAGTCGGTTGTTTCTTGACAGCCAAGTAAATGTTATGTTGTCCATAAAAAATGCATATCCCACAGTGCTTTTTGGATGGTCTAAGTCTCTTAACCAATCGTTGTCGAAGTAACCAATCAACTTGTACTATTCCGCTTTCGAATAAAACATACCAAGTGACACCGTTCCTTAGATGTATCGTAAAATTTGCTTCAACGCCTTCCAATGCTAATAAACTGGCTCCTCCATCAACCTGCTTACAATGCCAACACTTAATGCGAGATCTAGTCTTGTACATGTGAGATTGCAAAGGTTTCTCACCAAACTCTGGTATCTGCTCTCATCCATGCGTTCTTCTCCATCAAACTTTGAGAGTTTCGTACCTGGTTCCATTGGTATTGATACTGGGTTGCAATTCGCCATGTTGTACTTTTTCAAAATCTCCTTCGCATACTGCTTTTGCAATACAAAAATACCTGTCTCTTCTTGTTTAACCTCCAAACCAAGGAAAAACTTCAGGAAACTCAAATCTGTCATCTCAAACTCTCACAACATCGTGCTTTTGAACTCTTCTATCATCACATTACTGTTACCCATAAATATTAGGTCATCAACATAAAAAGCAACAAAAATCGCATTACCTTCACTCTGCTTTGTGTAAAGCGCATGCTCGTAAAGACACTGTTTGTATCCTTTCTCCTTGAAATATGTATCAATGCGAGTATTCTACGCTCGTGGTGTTTGCTTCAACCGATAAAATGCTTTCTTCAATTTTAGTACTTTCTTCTCTTCTCGAACTTTCATATATCTAGGTATTCCACTTCATACTAATCGGCTGACTTGCATTCGCCAAGTCTGTAAGCTTTCATGTATCATTGTGCTCTACCGCAATAATCTCCTTATCCATGGCACTTTGCCACTTCTTGTCTCGCACTGGTTCTTCAAAGCTAATATTTTCAGCGTCTACCAAAAGACATACAAAGTGTACCTCATTTATCACATCGTACATATCTTGCAAACTCTGCATTTTGGGTTGTTGCAGTTCATTTTCATCATCAGTTGTCTCAAAATCTCTTGGCATACTCGTTGATGCAACGACTGATGATTCTTTAAATTTTATGCTAACTTCCATCGAATTGTTCTAGTCCCACTCACTTTCTTCATTAACTCGCACATTCCGACTCATCATCACCTTCTTACTCATTGGGTTAAGTAGCTTGTACCCTTTTGTTTTCTCATCATAGCCAATAAAACATACTTCTTACTCCTGTCTTCAAGCTTAGTTCTTTGCTGATCCAGTATGTAAGCAAAAGCCACACTACCAAAGACTATGAGATGCGAAACTTTCGTCTTCTGTCCACTCCATGCCTCTTACGGTGTCTGATCACCCAACTTCGTATGTAGACAATGATTTTGCACATAAACTATGCACTGAACTGCTTTCGTCCAAAATTCCTTTGGCATACTTTTTTCTATTCAGCATTGCTGGAACTATATCAAGAATGGTCAAGTTCTTTCTCTTAGCCACACCATTCTGTTGAGGAGTGTATGGTGCGGTTAGAAATTGCCTTATGCCTTGCTCCTCGCAATACTCCATAAAAGTCGTCGAAGTATATTCGCCACCTCTATTAGATCGCAAGCTTTGATATGTCTACCAGTTTCCTTTCCACCTTCACTCTAAATTTCTTGAATGCGTCGAATGCCTCTGATTTTTCTTTCAAAAAGTACACTCAATTTTTTCTTGAGAAATCATCAATAAAGGAAATAAAGTATCTTTTACAGCTGAAAGATCCTGGGGTAATTAGTCTGCATATATCTATATGAATCATCTCAAGTGGTTGCTTCACCCAATATTCCACCTTCTGAAACGTAGTTCTCGCATGCTTTTTTAGCACGCCTTCTTCATATAACTTTCATTTGTAGTCCATGTCAGGTAGCCCGTGCACCATATCCTTCTTCGCTAACTCTTTTAGTCCACCATAATGTAGGTGACCAAAGCGAAGATGCCAAAGTGATGCTTTATCTTCTACATCGATTCATAAATATTTTTCTCTTACGCTTCTTAGATTTAATCTATACATGCGATTTGTTCCTATCTCAACTTGAGCTATCAAGCGCTCTTTCTTGTCCTTCAAATGCAACAGTCGACCTCTAAAAAATATTGAGTAATCCTTGTCTGTGAGTTGCCCCAAACTCAAAAGATTTGTTTTTAGATTTGGTACACAATAAACATCCTGGATTGACCATGTCAAGCCATCGTTTTGCACAAAAGAAATTGTTCCTTTGCCTTTGACCTCCACTTTTGATGTATCGGTAAAAGAAACACGACCATCAACAATCTTCTGTATCTCTTTGAATAGATGTTCATGACCACACATATGATTGCTTGCCCCTAAGTCGAGATACCACAAAGTATCATTGTTCGCGTTACCTTCTTTATGCACCGTCAATAGAATGCCTTCATTCGCATCGCCTTTTAAAGCTAGGTTAGTTGTTTCTTCAACCCTTTTATCTGTTCTACAATCTTTCGCAAAATGTACCACTTTTCCGCAATTATAACATTTTTTGGCATTGCAATCACTTGCATGGTGACCATATTTGTGACATTTGTAGCACTCAATATTCGAATAACTCAATTGCCTCTTCCTCGACCACATGCTCTTTCGCGCCAATTTGTTTGACTTGTATGTTCTTTTACATCATTATTGTCGCTTTGACCACTACAACCTTATCCATGACCTCCACGGTCACCGCCTCTATCCTAAAATTATTTAGAATAGAGTACCTTCTCGTCTTTGATTGACGCCTTGGTTTGAAGCGCTTGCTCTAGCGTTTCTTCCTTCTTCTTGTTCTTTCGTTGCTTGTGTGCCCTATGAGAACCGGCAAACTCGTCTACTGTGAGCGTCGCAAGATCCTTTGACTCTTCAATTGTGCACACCACATTCTCAAAATTTTCGATCAACGATATCAAAAAAATTTCAACAACTTGCGCATCGATGAGCTTTTCTCTATTGTGATTGAGTTTATTCACCACCGTCTGTACACATGATGTAGTCAGATACACTTTCTGACTCCTTCATCTTTATGCTCTCCAACTCGTCGTAAAGAGTTTGGAGACGCACTTGCTTGACTCGGTCGGCTACTTTGAACACTTTCTCTAAAGTGTCCCACACTTCTTTTGAAGTAGTTGCGCTCGTAATCTTTGCAAAGCCCAATTCGTCAACTTCTTGAAATAGCATGTCCAATGCCGTTTTATCCTTCGATCGCGTCTCTTTGGTATCTTCTGGTTTACGAAACCTTCTTCGACTACTTCTCATACATCATGAGATCCGAGAAGAGCTTTCATTTGGATGCTCCAATTCTTGTAATTCGCCTTCGTCAATTGTGGCAGCGACATTTGATCCATCACATTCACCATCAGCTTTGATACCAATTTGATAAAATAGTATCACTTTGATACCAATTTGTAGAATCTAAATTCGAATTATAAATGCAAATAACAACAATCATGCTCGCTTTTCACTTTCTGGATTGGAGATGCAAAGCACAAAAAATTTCTCTACAAACAATTTTCTTTATTTCTCAATCTCTATATCCTTCTCTTACACTTTCTTGCTCTCACCTTTGCTTTATGGAATGAGCACTTTATTTATAGTCTATTACAAACTTAGTCTACAAGTTCTTACCATAAACGTTTTCCACTAATTGCTAAATCAAGGATCCACCAATTCCTTAATTAGCTCCTCAATTAAAACCTTTCAACTCCTTAATTAAAGTCCAAATTAACAATATTAACTACTAGAAAAAGGGAATTAGATGACACTTATATAAAACAAAATTCAAGGGGAAAAGACAATTAAAGTGTTATAAATTAAAACACGCGTTTTATGACACTTTATTATAATCATCTAATAACCAGTTGTGACACTTTATCAAAAGTGTTATAAATTAAAACACGCGTTTTATGACACTTTATTATAATCACCTAATAACCAGTTATGACACTTTATCATAATCATTTAGTAATCAATAGTTAAAATCAAATTACCATCACAAAAAATAATTAAAACACTCAAGTTTTGTTTTATATTTATGACATGTTTGGTTTCTTGATGTTAATTAACAAGTTTAAATAATAAAAAGTGAAATTAATTAAAGAAAATTTCATTTCCTTCATTTTATTTTGTTTTGGCCTGAAGCAAATCCACTTAAACTCCAATTTCTTTCTTAATTTGAAAGCTTCACCACCGTACACTTACAATAATAATAATTAAAAAAAAGCCCCACCGTGATTAAAAGACCACAACCCTAATTTCCAACTCCACCACCTCCTGTATTACTTTGCCACCACCTAATAGATTTCTCCTTCGTCGTTCACCAAGTTTGAAGCCCAACTGCAGGTCTTGCTTGCAAGAAATCCACTTTCGTCGTTCTAATAATGTTCCTCCACCGCTCATTCTAAAGATCGCCATCATTTCTTCTCTGCCGCTGTGGATTTTATATCAGTTGCCGGTGGTTTGTTTTTGCCTTGTGACTGCAACTTGAGGTGAGCCAAGTTTATGTAACTATCTTTTTTACTCAAACTATTTATTTTTGCCCAGCCACCCTAAGTTGGACCAATCCTTTTACTGATGTCAGATCTAACCGAGTCGTGCCATAGGGGAGGCACGGGTAGCTGCCGTTGGGGTGTCAGAGATACCAATTTTATTTTCTTAGCATTTTTTCTAATAATCTTACTTTTATATGTCGGAGATACCAATTCTCACCTATTTCAATTACAAGCTATAAAGAGCACAAGGCCATGAAATTTTGAAGATCAATGCCTCTAACAGTAAAAACCTATTCAAAACTATAACTTCACTTGTTGCTATTTATCAGGTTATTTGTGGCCTAAATCTAGTTGCTATTTTTATTTTTTTTTCTTGTTGTATAATTGTAGGAATCTGATGAGCAACGACAAGGCACTTAGGCTATACATTGTTTTTTAGATCTAGACTTTATGTTTCTCTTGTTGTATAATTGCAGGATTTTTTTTTATACATTAATATAAATTTTGAGCTAGAATTTGATTAGATATAGGTGAATTTTATATTATCGGCGTTTGACATGGAGAAAGTAGAATATTAGAGGTCAAAGATACCAAAGATTCTTAGAGATTACTTTTAGGCGTTCTAGTAAGTTCCCTTCGAAATTTCTTTTTAGACATTTGATCCTCTTATCCATCTTTTATTTTTCTGTTTGTTTATGAATATTTTTGTCGTCAACTACTATTTTGGAGTTTAAATTTCTCTTGCATTTAGTATTCATGTTATTGGTGTGTACGTGTGGTGTTAGAAAGATGACCTGTTAATCCTTTATCATTTCTCCTCCCAAAGCAATACCTCCATTTTGACATGCTATTTTCATCATCATGATGAATGGTAACCTTTCTTTCTAACCATACTCTAACAAATAAGTGGTTTGCTATTCTAGGCTGCATTGTTACATAATTTTCTGCATCATTAATTTTTTTAAAAAAAAAATTCATAAATTCTTACTCCTATAATTTTAAATTGCAGGTTTGGCACGAGCTTTCCCACATCTTTACTAGTTGAATAAATAGTCTCAACTTCTTTCTGATGTGTAAGTTTCTCATTTTTCTATGATAGAATCTAGTTTTCCATGAGTTTTAATTCTTCCATGATAGATTCTTATTTTTCTTTATAATCAAGTTGAACCAGAACTTATACTATTTAAAAAATAATAAGGGCATCATGTTCAAGAATTGTGGGAGTTGTACTCTTTATACTTTTATCTTTCACCAGTTATTTAATAATTGTTTGTATCGTGACATTTGAACTGTTTATTCTAGTCAAAATTTGGTAAGCTTACAATTTGATATAACCTTCCACTACTCCTTTTTATTGCTATTCTTTAAGTTCTACTCCTAATGCAATCATTTATACATTGTGATCATTCTAGACCTTTTGATAGCTTTTTATTACCTTTTGTTCTTAGTATCTCATACCATTTATGTGTTTTATATTAGTTGCTACAGAATCCAAGAAGAGACAAAGCCTATAATGAATGAAATATAATATGCTAAGAGTTGATTTCTTCAAATTAATCATGACATGGTAGTGCTAATTCAATATATTAAATTTCTTTAAATTAACTAGGAACAATTCGAGTTGTAGGTAACTCTGTCACCTTTCTTCTTTAATTGATTAATTTTAGATAACATTGCTGCATTTTCACCCTTAATTTTCTTTGTAAAGACTTGTTATAGTGTGTTTTCTTTTAACTATCAGGAGTTAGACCTTTTTGTTTCGATGATTATTGAATCTTGTTGGCATCTAAGTCAAACATTCAAGTAAGTTTCATTACTAAATTTCTTTCTTATTATCAATATTTATTGGGAAATATGGTATATATGGTGCCAATTGTTCAGAGTGGATGTTGTTTCAGAAAAAATTCTTCAAAATGGATGATGAGCATCAAGGTAAAGTTTTACTTTGCTCTCAATTTATTTTATTATACAATGTTTCTTTTTAAATTTTCCACATTTGTTTTATTGTTAGCTAATTATAGTTGATTGGCATTGTCACAAGTTATTTTCTTTGGTTTTATTTTATGAATTTTGATTAATTTTGCAGTACTATTGAATAATTTAGTAATTTGCTCTTTAATTCTCTATTTTTCCAAGGTTATTACTTTGAAAGGATTAGTGGATTCAAAATCGTTTGAATGTTTCTATAGTTCATTAGTTGTTAGTATATCATTTTGTTCATTTTTTTATAGGGCGCAAAATGTGGCATCTAATAGTACCAATTCTTCAGAGTGGATAATGAGCATGGAGGTAGAGTTTTACTTTTGTTTTTACTCCTTTCTTTATATCATGTTTTGTTGGTTTTGTTGGTATGAAGCTTGGTCATTTTGGTAGCACTATTGACGAGTTTAGTTGATTCACTCTTTTTAATTCTTTGTTTATCTAAGGTAACTAGCATGGTTTGTAGCGATTACCGGTTACAAAATCATGTGGATGTTTTTGTAGATCATTAATTGTTAGCTTATACTTTCATTAGTTTATATTGGATTTCGTTTATGGTATTTGATATTTGAATGTTCGTCTAATTTCAGATATTGTCAATGTGATTGGAGATGCTTTGAAGCTAGATATGTTAGTTGCATCATTCTTAATATGTAAAGAGAATGCAACCATTGGATTCCTGACTGTGTTATAGAGATGGATCAGCCTAATAAAGAAGTCACATATTTGTCTTGGTGTAACCATGAATATTTTCTATGATATGGATCAGAACGTGACCCAACATTTACTTGTGGATGGTTACAAAATCATGAAGAATGGTTACAAAACCATTA
>JBBMKA010065182.1:0-16712 GCA_037833695.1 Sechiopsis laciniata
TAGCACATGAGTTTGAAGTAAAAGATCTTGGAAATCTCAAGTATTTTCTAGGCATGGAAGTCGCACGATCCAAGTCAAGCATAGTAGTATGCCAGAGGAAATATGTGCTAGACCTCCTTACCGAGACAGGCATGTTGGGATGTAAACCAGAAGCAACCCCTATAGATCCTCACAAGAAACTTGGGCTAGAACCTGAAACAAGCCAGGTCGATAGGGGGAGATACCAACGATTGGTGGGATGCCTTATATATCTGTCTCATACTCGGTCAGATATTGCATTCGCAGTCAGTGCAGTTAGTTAGTTTATGCATAGTCCCAACGAAGGTTATATGGAGGTCGTATACAGAATTCTCTGGTATCTAAAGATGACTCCTGGAAAAGGTCTACTATTCAAACGAACTGACGAGAGAAACATTATGGTATACTCTAATGTAGATTGGGCAGGTGATACCACAGATAGAAAATCCACCTCTGGTTATTGATCATTTGAATGGGGCAACCTTGTCACCTAGAAGAGAAAAAATAACCTGTAGTGACAAGAAGCAGTGTAGAAGCCGAGTATCGAGCTTTGGCCCAAAAGATCTTTGAAGGCATATGGATCAAAAGGGTTCTGACTAAGTTGGGAACAGTTTGTCCTGAACCGATCAATCTATTGTGTGATAATCAAGCTGCCATAAGCATTGTCAGGAATCATGTTCACCATGATCGAACGAAACACATTGAGATTGACCATCACTTTATTTTTGAGAAAATTACCAATGAAGTGATTCAGCTTTCCTATGTGACCACCAAGTAGCAAGTGGCAGACATCCTCACCAAACCATAGCAAAGACCTAACTTCGAAGACCTAAATAGCAAGCTGGGTTTGTATAATATCTACAATTCAGCTTGAGGGGGAGTATTGAAAGTTAGGACATTTTTGTAATAATGAATAAATCATTTGAATTTGTCTTTAGGTGGTTAGGTTGTTTATTTGAATTTGTCTTTAGGTGGTTAGGTTGTTGAGCTTTTTAAGGAGTTTTTCTTGCCTCCTGATGTATATTTATTGAACACTTGAGAAGAAATCAGATAAGAAAGAAAAACAGAGTTTCTTCAGTTGTAGAATACCTGGAATTGACAGACAGACAAATGGAGGACTACCTTCAACCTAGAGCACGCCACGGAGCAGCAAGGATTGTCAAATCAGAACCTAAAGAAGACAGTGAAGAATCCATAGAAGAGGATTCAGAAGAAGATGAGCCATGCGAGGATGAAAATGAGAACTCCCCTAAAAAGGCTGAAGTGGGAAATCTTAAGGAACAGCAGCACCCAAGGTTTGTAATACTAGAGTTAAATCCATGAGAGCTAGGGTGTTGCCAGAAGATCAGCAAAGTAAGCCTTGCGCTAAGATCGAAGTGTTACGAGAAGGTGCAACATTTGCATCCATCAACGTGGAGGACAAATTCATTGCACTAGAGAACAAGGGATTTAAGCGCGAAGCAGAACTAAAAGGAATATCAGAAGAAACCGTTAGGAAGATTGAGCAATTGGGATGGAAAGTGTACTTCACTCCAGTGATGAACGCACGGACAGAGTAGGTACGACAATTCTATGTGAATTTAAATGAGGAAAGGTCAGTATTCTCGAGAGTAGAAGGCCAACTAATTGACTGCAGAGCAACCGCATGGAATAAAGCGCTCGCATCCCCTAATGTTCCTGGAACATATTGCCAAAAATTGGTAAACCCTCCCACTGATAAACAAATGCAAGAAAGCCTGTTATTGATAGGAGCAGTGGTAGCAGCATGGAACGATCTGATATCATTTCAAGCATCCATGGTTACAAAAGATCTTCAAGATTGGTTGAAACTTATCAAAACATCAATAGTTCCCTCAACTAGTAATGTTGTTATTTGTGATTAAGCTCAAAACGCATATCCAATTGGGAAAAATATTAGAAGCGCAAGTGCAGCGCTGCGCTAAAATATTATGGACTCCATATACTTCTCGTTCATAATAGCACGAGAATGCGTTGTTCAAGGTATTCAGTTGCATCGTCACAATCAGATACGAATTTTTCCAGCAAAGGAGGGCGATGCAGATGAACGAAAGAACATTAGAGAAGCAGTATCAGCAGCAGGGTTAGTAGAAAAGTTAAATAAGCACTACGCAATCACGCAGAGGTATTTAACTTATGCAGAAGAGTGTGATAAGCTCTTCATGCTCAACATGGTAGCAATGGAAGAATTCTCCGACTGGCCTGAATTTCTAAAACGCATACTCAATTCGGGGCAAGACAACCACAGCGGCAATGCAGACACTTAGATGGAAGTCTCGCTCTCTTATTTTACTTTTGAACATTTATTTATTTCCTTTTCCGCATGCATATCATTCATAGTCACAATTTAAATTCTTAGAGACATGCATTTCAATTCGAGGATGCAACTTGTTATATTTTTCCTTTAGGAATTATTAGAATCCACATTTTCCTTGAAAAATTAGCGCTAGCATTATTATCACAAATCTAAAGATTAGTATTAAATTTTTCTTTCGATTAGAAGAATTCTTAAATTCTCATAGATTAAAACTTAGTATTAGAGTAATCCCTATCATGAATGACAGAAAGAACTAAAATTCACAAGCCGTCTTAGAGCTTGAGATAGAGTATCGTAATCATAGAAATAGCTAAGTTTGGGAACTAAGCCTCACCTTCATTGAGGACAATGAAGATTTTAAGTTTGGGGGTGAGGGATGCCTGAGGAGCAGTTTATTTTAAATAAGGTCTTAACTAAAATGTCGACACCGAAAGAAACAGTGGTTTAATGGTTTCATTGTTTGGTGGTAATCTAGTTTAACATTATAATCACGGTTCGATCTCGAAAATTGGTATTTGGTTCTCATTTATTTGAGAGTAGTAGTACCTTCTTTGTAGGGTTTGTGTGATCTCCTTCTCCCAACTTGTACTAAAAAAAAACTAAAGTGTCGACTATAAAGTACTAGAATTAACAAAATTTCTCAAGGGAACGTCGAGCGTAAACGAGACACTCGATTGGCAGTTCTAATGAACATAAAATTTGGTCATACAATTGATAAACTAGCAACTTTCCCTAGAGAGATGAACAAAGTAAAAGAAAAGTGTACATAGTGAGTTACAACAAATGATCATCACCTTGTCTTGAGAGAGAGCATTCATCAAGAAACCTCCAAATTTCTCAAAATTCCTCTAAGAATCCTCAAACTTGAACTCTCCAACTTGCCATAGATTTCAATGATAAACAAGATCGAAATCCACGAGGAATCGAGAAAGTAAGACAGTGGTTGGAACTTCTAAGATGGACGACAACAATGGAATTTGGTGTAGAGAGGCAAGTCTTTCTCCCCGCTATTTCTTCTCTTGACAATGACATTCTCAGCTTGGGGGGCAAATTTCGCTCCCCCTTAAACTTTCTCTCTTTGGCTCACTCAAACTCTAATGCTAACCAAATAAACCCATATTTTATCTTTCTCTCAACATTCTAGTTTAATTACAATGCTAATAAGCTCTGAAGGTCTTTGCCAACAAGAACAATAGCTTAACGACACTCGTGTATACTCAATGATTTAATTGTTTGAATCCCCCTCCCTCAATTATAGTTGAATTTTTTTTTTTTTTTTTAAAGCTCTCGAGGTCTTTTAAATTAAAGTTTATAACCTTTATGAACTCATTAACCCCTTAACCATAATAAGTTAGTTTGTTCAACTTATATGTAAAATCATCTAAATATGTACCCCTTCGCCATTGGGCTTGTGGGGAATGGCTTGGTTTAGGCCTTTCTCTTTTTTCTCTTGGTTGAAATCTCTAATGATTGCTGATGTAGATTTGTCGGGTTGATTTGGCTTGATGCCTTTTATAAAATTTGAATTGATTCTCGAAAAAAGTATGGTACATTAAATGAAACCTAAGTTTAATTTTTGACTCATACTAACTAAAATTAACCTATGTTAAATTTAAAACCAACAATCTCCACGTTGCCTTTTAATTTAACATGAACTAAGATATTCATAATACAACTTAATTTAAATAGTCAAGAATATATGAAGAGGAAATAAAAACTATCATTTTTCAAGATGTATCACTCTCATACAAAGGTTAAACTTATCAATGGGTAACGTTTTAGTGAACATATATGTCAGCAACATTCAATTCAGTACTAACCTTTTTTACAACAACTAAACCATTATTTATTATATCTCTTATAAAATGATAACATACATCTAATGCTTAATTTTTTCATGTTGAGAAGGATTCTTAGATTTAAAAAATAATAATAATAATGTGCTTTGACTATCACAATAAACTGTTACAATAACTTTATCACTGCGACTTAACTTAGAAACAATGCCATTAAGCCAAATGGCTTCATTAACAGATTCAATCGATGAACTGTATTCAACTTCAGTAGTAGATAAAGAAACAACAGTTTTTAAATTTGTTTTCCAACTAATAGTACAGTCAAATAGTTTAAACACAAAACTAATTAAGACCTACGTTTATCTATATTGGCTGCATAATCAACATCTACAAATCCAATAATCTCAAAATCATAACCTATATTTTTAACACCATATGTACGAAATAAATCAATATCACATGCAAGATATCTGATTATTCACTTAACTGCATTCCAATGTTGTTTACTTGAATTTGCTACAAACCTACTTACAACACTAAGTGGATGGGAAGGTTAAGTCTAGTGCAAATCATAGCATCTATCTACCGTGTTATAATATGGAATGCTGGACATTTCATCAATTTCATTAGGTGTCTTACGCTAATCATTACTAGAAAGTTTAAAGTGTTTTCCAAATGGTGTACTGAGTTGTCTACTTTCTTGCATATTTAACTTTTTAACTAGTCTTGAAACATATTCATGTTGTGACAAATATAGTTTGTCTTTTTCTCTATATCTAAACAATACCAATTCCTAATATACGTTTTGCATTGCCTAAATCTTTCATCTCAAACTCCTTTCTTAAAAGTTCCTTTAATTTATCAATCTCATGCATATTCTTACAAGCAATCAACATGTTATCCACATAAAGAAGTAAATAATATTATGCTTTGACGCTTGTTAAAAGTAAACACGACTATTATACTTGCTCATAATAAAGTCAATGGACAATAAATGAGAATCAAGCCATTTATATAATTGACGAGGTGATTGCTTAAGACGATAAATGGACCTTTTAAAAAAACATACCTTACTAACTTTTTTTGGACATTCAAATCCGGGAGGTTGGTCCATGTAGATGGCCTCATAAAGTTCTCCATGCAAATATAATTATCATTGGGTTGGGTCGGTTTTTGAATTTGCCAATTTTTGGTTGTTCTATCCGGCCTATCCCAAACTCAGAATGTGTGTGTGCATAGTAGCATTTTTTTTTTCTTGTTTTTTCTTACATATTTAAAGGTCGTGAGTTGAGTCTTAGAGAGAAACAATATGACTAACACAAACTGAGAATCCAACTCAACCAAACTTAAAAAATATATGGGTTAGGTTAGACTAAGTTGCTCTAATACATAGGGTTGGATAGGTTTGAAGAATGACCAACTCAAAAATTTGAGAGTATCAAAAAAATCTCCTAACTCAACCCAACACGAACCATGTACACCCCTATCTTGTTAGACTTGTGGAAAATATAATGTACAAGTCAATTTTTAATGAACAGTAGAAACTAACAACTTACAAGAAGAAGTTAACAAAAGCAACAACTTTTTTTTGGTTTGGATAGGGTTGTCACTAATATTCTTTTTATTAATGTAACTTTATTAAACTAAATGACCATCCAATTGCAATCAAGTTCTATTTTATGAACTAATAAAAATAATATGTGAATTGTAATTGCAAAAAATAAATGATAAGGGAAAGAAGACACCGAAGGTTTATGGTAGTTCAAAGATTCCTACTCCACTCCGACTCCTTCTTGGATATTTTATTGATGATGCTCTTACACGAGTGAGATCCAAACCTACATGACTCTCTTTTACCTAAGCTAAAGAGAAACCAAAATCTTTTTCAATGGTTTGGGATTAAACCAATTCAATTTTCTAACAACCTAAGATGTATTCCACACCTTAATACAAATCGAAAGAGACAAAAAAATAAGTCTCACACAAATTGCCTCTTGTAGGCAACATACACAAGGTGATACAAAAATAAGAATGTTCTCACAAAATTTGTACTATGTTGAAGAGTATGTGAAAAGTAATTTGAGAGAATCCTACACTTTTTAGAGTTTATTGAAGAAATAATAATAATAATAAATAAAAACTCTTAAAAAGTTGATGCAAAATATTTAGATGGAGGTCATTGGATTTAGAAAAACAAACTTTTTTTTTGGGAAAACTATCTTGTTAGTTCTTAGGTTTGGGATGTGGTATAAATTTGGTCTCTAAGTTTCAAAATTGAACACTTTTACCTTTAACATTTCAATAATGTTCATTTGTAGTCATATTGAAAATTAAAATTAGTTTATTCATCATTTTAGTCAATATTACGTTAATAACTTACGATTTTATTATCCCATGGACTAAAAGTTAACATTATTGAAATGTCATAAATAAAGTGTTTAATTTTGAAATATATACATAAAATTGAAATTAGACTCCAAATCTAGTGACTAAAAAGGTATTGGGCTTCTCGAAAGACTAGGCTAAATAAAGAAAAAAATTACAAAAGTATTCACATTTAGAAAATTTTACCAAAACTAACCAACTGCATTTCAGTAGAAATTTCTTTTTATAGTCAAATAGACACAAATACCCTTCCTCCATCTTTAAATCAATGTTTTTTAAAATTAAAAAATAAAACTCTCACGTGGACTTTTTCAACTTCCGTCTAAAGTTGTCTCCTACAAAATCTCTGCTTCAAAATACTTAAAATATTTAATCATGTTTTAATAAATAAATACGAGTTTCAAATAAATAAGGAATTATAGATTGATGTTATTTTTGTGGTATTAATCATGTTATATATAAGTATTATATTTTTTTACTTGTGTATAAATACCGAATTACTACCATATTTCATGATTAAAATATCTTTTATATTTATATGTATTTATCTCATATTTGAGTATTAATTCATTAAACTTTATATTTATTTGGGTTATTTAATAATTTTGTGAATATGCGATATTAAAGAAATTATCATAATTCCAAAGTTCAATACATTAATACTTTATTAATAATGTGTCTGAACATGTAATAAAGTTTGAGAATGAACTTCTTTTTGAAAAATTAAAAAAAAATAGTAAAAATAGTTTATTTAATTATTCAAATACATTGAAGGGCAAAAAGTCAATCATTTTGGACTTTAAGAAAAAAAATGTGTGAAAAAAAAATAATGGTAATTTTATAAAATCTTTAATCATGTATTAATAAATAAGAACTTATGAATATTGTTTTGTGTTGATCCTTTTACGTATAAGTAGTACATTTTTTTTAGGAAAATTGTATTCGATGGGCAAATTACAAATGTAATCAAATTCTCAAGTATTTGCATTCATAATCATTAATATATTTTAATACGGTAGTATAAATAGTTATTAATACCAGTATTATAAGAAACGTACGTGATCATACTCATTAATACCAATGACTTCCTTTGCTATTTTTTTTTAAAGTCACCTTATTTTTTGAAAAAATATGAACGAACAAATACCTATATGATTATTAGGTTATATAAGATATCCTTAAAATTTAAAACCTATATTTATTTATTAATACAGAAGTTTTAATATAAAAAAGGATTTATGGATATTATTTTTATTGTATTGAACATGTTATGTTACGTATAAGTACTTTGATTGCTTCACACAATTTCACAATTTAATTACAAATGTAGGCAAATTCTAAAAATTTTCCATTCATAATCATTAATATGTTTTAATATTGTATTATAAATACTCAATAAAACCAATATTATAAGAAAAATATGTAACAATACTAATTAATATCAATGACTTCTTTTGCTATTTTTTTAAAGCAGCCGTATTTTTAGAAAAAAGATGAACGAAACAAGTAGCTCATTATTACGTTATATAAGTTGTCATTAAAATTTAAAACTTGTATTTATTTATTAATACAAAAGTTTTAATATGAATATGAATATTATTTTGTGGTATCGATCATGTTATGTATAAGTACTGTAATTTCTTTTTAGAAAAATTGTATTGCTTCTCAAAACTTAATTACAAATAGAGGAAAATTCTAAAATACTTTTATTCATAATCATTAATATGTTTTAATATTGTATTACAAATACTCATTAATATCAGAATTATAAGAAAATTATGTGATAATACTCATTAATACCAATAACTTCTTTGCTAATTCTTTTTTAAGTGACTGTATTTTTAGAAAAAAAAGAACGATCAAGTAGCCGTATGAATATTAGGTTATAGAAGATGTCATTAAAATTTAGAAAACTTACAAGATTAGTCAAATTCAGAAAATAATTACAAATATAGTCCATTTTAAAAAAATTTAGCAATCATAGTCATAGGTATTAATAATAATACGGTATTAATAATACATAATCCTGTATTAATTCACAATACTGTATTAATATTATATTAATATACATAATAATGTATTGATAATACATAATACTGTATTAATAATAAATAATATTGTATTAATGACTATTAATAAAGAGCCTAGAAAAAAATAAATTGTAAAGAAAGAAAATTTAAAGTCATTTATGAGTTTTTAAAATAAAAGGAAAAAAATAGCTAGATTTTAATGGGAAGCCCATTTGGTTTTTGTTTAAAATAAAAAAGAAAAATTAAAAAAATTAAAAAAACAGAAAAGAAACCCATTTTTCCCTTTCATTTTTTTCTTCTTCTTCTTCTCCTTCCCTCACCCCAAACCCTAGCTGTCGTTGCCACTGTCACAGATCCCGCCGTCGATCCACTCTAACGCCACCACGCGCAACAGCGCACAACCTCCCTTCCTCCTTCCTCACGCACGCATGGCCGCCAGCCACGAACCACCTCTGCCATCGCTCCGCGCCGCCTGCGCAGCCGCGCCACCCACCTCTAAACTGCTGTCCCTTCTCCGGTCGCCGCCACCGCCTGACGTCGACGACGAATGCAGCAGATGTCGTTCTAGTGTTCGATTCGCTCCACCTTCGCAGCCGCAACTTCATACGTACTGGTTTTGGGTTGTTTGAGTTTTGGGTAAGTTTTCGCAACCTTGAACGCTTGGGTAATCGAAATTTTTGTTTTGGGGTTTTATTGTTGACTTAGATTTTTTACAGATTGAAGCATGTGTTGTCATTCTGCTTGTTTTTCCAATCTCCTCATCTTCGGGTAGTCTTATTCGTGGTTTTGGGTATGGTTGTCGATGCGATTCCTTGCTTGTAGTAATGGTTTTCTAGTGAAATTAGTGGCTGATTTTGTTGGATTCATTTGATAGGTTGTCATGGTTCGATTTCACGCTAGTTTGAAATTGTTGGACTGTATTGTGTTGACTTTTCAGGCAAGGACCATCTCTACTCGGGTTGTGTGGACCCTGCACAAGGCGAAGCTTACTGTGTTATTTGATACATGTTGTTGTTGGAATAGGGTGTTTGATACGTGCATGTTTGTTTGTGACTGGTTGTTATTTTATTGCTCTGTTTACTTTGTTTGCGGTGCTTCAGGATTTTGGGGTCCCGGGGCACCACCTTGCGTATGTGTCATGAATATTTTAACTGTAAAACATGTCGGGATTATGGGGTCCTGGTGTGTCAAATCTTTTAATGCATGTTCTATTGTTCTCTGTTAAGTAGATATTGTTTTGGTGATGACATGTTTTGGTTTTGTAACAACCCAACTTCCTAAAATACTCTAATGGGGTGTTAAGGGTGCATGCATATTAAAATCCTCGTAAATCAATTTAATAGCCATGTGCATTTTCCAACAAAAATTACATAAAAAACATGAAAATAGTATTGATAGTTCGAAAACATAGAAAATCATAGTTCAGGATCCCGATAATTTAAACAAAAGATAGTTTAGTAGAGTTTAAAACATAAAACATAAGGTTTGACACAAATAAACAATGTGGAAAATAAATGACGAAATCGTGTCCATGATCGATCCAACTCCCAGCCTAGTCACCCCGAAATGGATCAGTACCTGAAAATGTAAGGGGTGAGTATATCGAAATATACCCAGTATGGAACCCTACCATGGGGTTAAGCCTGCAAACAGAACAAGTTAGAAGATACAACAACTGAAGCTAAGTGCCTCGCACAAGCGTGCCAGGCCCCCGAGCCGATCACGAGCAAATAATGTCAAACGATGGCTCCCAAGCCGTAAACGTGAAATAGCTAAGTGCCGAGCAATCATCTAACCACTGTCTGAAGAAGACAACGAGTGAGGAAAACATACAAGTTCCTTAAACCTCGGGTCGGGACACGTCTCATACCGTGTTCGAAGAGACATACACATTTGTCTTGAGGTAGCTTGACCTTATCAGGGACCCATCAAACTACATCAGCAGAGACATGCACGAATGCCTCGAGGTAGCCTGACCTATCAGGGACCCGCCACGATGTGCTCGCGGAGACATACACGAATGTCTCGGGGTAGCCTGACCCACGTCAGGGACCCACCACGCTTCTAGTGTGCACACTGCTAGTGTATCAATAGAGACATACCCAAATGCTCTGGGAATAGCCTGACCTACATCAGGGACCCGCCGTACAACTCTGATAGCGTATTCGTAGGGCATACATAAATGCCAAAAGTCATCCGACCCCGTCGGGAAGCACCACGAGTGAGGGAACCACACAGGATCCCTAAACCTCGGGTCAAGACAAAGACACACTAGTAGTGTCAGCAAGGGCATGATCGAATGCCGATAAAATCACCTAACCTTGTAAGGGAGAGCCACGAGTGAGGGAAACTGTAGGGTCCCTAAACCTCACGCTCGGGGCGCCATCTGCTAACCCCTAGCATGCAGAAGGACCGACCTACCTGCAGACAACATCTCCACAAATGCATGTAGGCTCACCGACAGGCATTTCTCTATGCCTTCATCTAACCTAGTGGCCTCTCCAGTAGTCTCGGGGTCAAGCAAGGCATGACTGGCTCCCCTTCCAACGTACTAGGTGTGTAAACTAGTGGAACCATGCACACAGCATATGAGATTCCACGAGTAGATACAGAGAGATCTAACTAGCACTAGAGTCACACGAGATCTAGCCTAGCGTAGGCAGGTGCAACCGGCCCACCTGAGAGTTGGTGCAACCCGCAACGTGTGCTCAACAACCAAGGAACTCGTTGTTTCGCATAACAGACGACATGTGGATGAGATCTGACCCCTTAGTCGGATGTAAGATTCAACCTATAGGTTAGTGTAGCTCATCCATATGTCTCGAAGTAAAGAGGATCCATATCCTCGCTAGGTTCCTAAGGGGCACTAGCGAGTCACAGCAACAATACGTTATTAATCACACGAACACGAGTCCTAAAATGGTGAGCTAGCTGCTCCTCTAGGTGATCAACACGATAACTGGCCTAGTTATGCTAACGCCAAACATAAAATAATTATGAACAAGCCCCTAGGAGACAAATTAGAGAAAACGAGCATATAATCATTACAGCACGTATACAGTCAACATGGATGGAACCAACAACATAGAACATGTATAAGCCTAAGGCAATTCAGTCAATCGAAAGGTTTAACAGATAACAGTTCATCACGTACATGAGTAAAAGATACAAATCGGGGAATGATGATATGATCACAAGAACACAACAAACAGAGACTTGATAGTTTACGAGTTACACACGATTTCATGCTACCACGAGAATAAATCAGTTCAAACAGTGGACCACAACACCAACGCTTGCATAAAACAAGTCATCCAACATTCAATTCTCATAAATTCTAACGTGCCACTATTCACATGCTTTAAGCCACAAACCTGGTTCATAATGAAACTCCTTACCTCCTCGACGACTTGATCGAAACACCACGAGAACCCACGAGCCAAGCGGTGGAACCCAAGAGCACCTAAACATAGAAATGCGAGTAAAAGTGCTAGAGTGATTGGCGCGGCTGACGATGCGTGTGAAAAATCTCCGGTAGAAAATGGCAACGTGCAATGCACTACCAAGTGGCTTTCCTGGCCACACTGGTAGCGCACCTCACCTCAGGCGGACATGGCCCCTAGTGAACTTTCGAACACCTTCGACACTCCAATGCCTCCTCTGGTGAACCTTGATGACGGCCTCGACGAGACCTCTACCTCCCTGGTAGCCCGAGACCTCCTCTCCTAAAACGCTTCCTAGACTGGCCAGGATCTCTCTTGCGGGACTAATTTCTTACACAACTGGGATTCCTCCGACCAAAGTGGTCTCTTGGGCGAGGAACCCCAGGGTAAGACTCGGACTCCTGCCTGTGCCCGGCTGCACTACCTGAACTCCCGAAGGCCCCGAACTCACTAGTAGTCTGCGTAGTCACATGGTGCGTAATCTGAACAGTAGAAGTACGAGCTACACGAAGCTGAGTGTACACTCTCGACTGACCCTCTGCTAAGCTCAGATCGGATGCAGAAAGAAAGTGGTCTGTGATCTTCTACATGTAGGTGGTGACGGTGTGGAACTCCTACCTCTGAGCAACGAAGGGAGACCATGTCTTTAGGGCAATAGTTGAGGCGAAGCGGGCCTCTACAAACTCTCTCATGAACTAATCTCACCAGACCGAGGTACCCCCACTGGGTAGCTCTTCCTCGGAAAACATAACGGTAAGGATATCATGAAGCTAAAACCGAACACACAGGAAACCTAATCAGGACCTACAATCAGGCAATACAAAAGACAACACTAACAATTTCTTAACTAAAACATGCTTCTTACTTTACCCTACTTCGCATACTTGGTGACTACTGGTCCACTGATGATCATGGACACGTGGTTTACGTCGTAAACCAGTCTACAGAATCTATGACTCTGAGCTTTGATACCAACTTGCGACCCGACTCCCTAAAATACTCTAATAGGGTGTTACGGGTGCATGCATATTAAAATCCTCGTAAATCAATTTAATAACCACATGCATTTTCCAACAAAAACTTCATAAAAACATGAAAACATACTGATAGTTCGAAAACATAGAAAAATATAGTTTGGGACCCTAATAGTTCAAAACAAAAGATAGTTTAGCAGAGTTTAAAAAATAAAACATAAAACATAAGGTTTGACACAAATAAACAATGCGAAAAATAAATGACGACACCGTGTCCATGATCGATCCAACTCCCAGCCTAGTCACCCCGAAATGGATTAGTACCTGAAAATGTAAGGGGTGAGTATATCGAAATACACCCAATATAGAGCCCTACCATGGGGTTAAGCATGCAAACAAAAATAAGTTAGAAGATACGACAACTGAAGCTAAGTGCCTCGCACAAGCATGGCTAGCCCCCGGGCTGGTAACGAGCAAATAATGTCAAACGATGGCTCGCAAGCCGTAGGCATGAAATAGCTAAATACCGAGCAATCATCTGACCACTATCAGGATATGACCACGAGTGATGGTAACACACAAGTTCCCTAAACCTCGGGTCGGGACACGTCTCATACCGTGTCCAAAGAGACATACACATTTGTCTTTAGGTAGCCTGACCTTGTTAGGGACCCACAAAACTACATCAGCGGAGACATGCACGAATGCCTCGGAGTAGCCAGACCTATCAGGGACCCACCACGCTGTGCTCGCAGAGACATACATGACTCGGGGTAGCCTGACCCCACGTTAAGGACCCACCACGCTTCCGGTGTGCAACATTGCTAACATATCAATAAAGACATACATGAATGCTCTGGGAGTAACCTGACCTACATCAGGGACTCGCCACGCTCCCACTGTGCAAGTGTATCCGTAGGGCATACACAGATGCCAAAAGTCATCCACCCCGTCGGTGAGGACCACGAGTGAGGGAACCACACAGGATCCCTCAACCTTGGGTCAAGACACGCGAGTTGTGTCAGCAAGGGCAAGCTCAAATGCTAATAAAATCACCTGACCTTATTAGGGAGAGCCATGAGTGAGGGAAACTGTAGGGTCCCTAAACCTCAGACTCGAGGCACCATCTGCTAACCTCTAACATGCGGGAGAACCGACCTGCCTGCAGACAACATCCCCACAAATGCACGTAGGCTCACCGATAGGCATTCCTCCACGCTTTCATCTATCCTAGTGGCCTCTTCAGTAGTCTCTGGGTCAAGCAAGGCATGATCGGCTCCCTTTCCAATGTACTAGGCGGGTAAACTAGTGGAATCATGCACACAGCATATGAGGTTCCACGAGTAGATACAGAAAGTTATAACTAGCACTAGAATCACACGAGATCTAGCCTAGCCTAGGTGGGTGCAACCGACCCACACGAGAGTTTGTGTAACCCGCAACGTGTGCTCAACAACCAAGGAACTCATTGTTCCACACAAGGAGACATGTAGATGAGATCCGATCCCTTAGTTGGATGTAGGATTCAACCTGTAGATTAGTGCAGCTCATCCACGTGTCTCGAAGCAAAGAGGATCCATATCCTCACTCGGTTCCTAAGGAGCACTAGCGAGTCACAGCAACAATACGTTATTGATCACGCAAACACGAGTCCTAAAATGGTGAGCTAGCTACTCTTCTAGGTGGTCAACACGATAACCGATCTAGTTATGCTAACGCCAAACATAACATAATTACGAACAAGCCCCTAGGTGACAAATTAGAGAAATCGAGCATATAATCATTACAGCACGTATACAGTCAACATGGATGGAACCAACGACATAGAACATGTATAAGCCTAAGGCAATTCAGTCCATTGAAAGGTTTAACAGATAAACAGTTCATCACGTACACGAGCAAAAGATACAAATAGGGGAATGATGATACGATCACAAGAACGCAACAAACAAAGACTTGATAGTTTACGACCTACACACAATTCCATGCTACCACGAGAAATAAATCAGTTCAAATAGTAGATCACAAAACCAACGCATGCATGAAACAAGTCATCCAACATTCAATTCTCGAAAATTCTAGAATGCCACTATTCAAATGCTTTAAGCCATAAAATTGGTTCATAATGAAACTCGTTACCTTCCAGACGACTTGATCAGAACACCACGAGAACCTACAAGCCAAATGGTGAGTCGAAACGGTGGAACCTAAGAGCACCTAAACATAGAAATGCGAGTAAGAGTCAAAGAAATGAGCAAACGAAGCCGAACTAGCTAAAACGGAGCTCACCACGAAGTCGACCTAGCCAAAACAAAGTCGAAAATGGCAGCGGCGCGTGGCCGGCCAACGGCGGCTCGTTGCCACCAAAACCAACAAACATTACCTCTTTTTCTTCATCTCGCTCTTCTAATCACGGAACAAGTCTAAGATTTGTGAACAGACTCCTCTAGCTCTTGGAAACTACGAAAGAAAAAGTAGAAACTAAGGTAGGTTTGAAGCTTTTCTTGCTAGACACCATGGTGAAACAAGGGCAAAATCGAAGGTTAAGAGGCCAAGAACTTATTGATCGACTAGGAAGCACGAGGGGGGGTCAAAATGCAGGCAAAGAGCTCGTCGGACTGAGTTTCACTCGAACCCACAGTAACATGAACTTGACCGCGACTGACGCTGGACCTGGGGGTTGCTGCGGCTTGACGAGAAAGGTCACGGTCTAGTCAGAGGTAAAACTCGTCGGGAATACAGAGACGAAATCACTCCGACTGGGCTGTCGGAAACGCATCGGATACGCTAAAGAGAAGCAGCGCTACACGAGATGGAGGAAGGAGGAGAGTTGGCTAGTTGGTCTAGATCTCGCCAAGTGGACGGCGAGGATGCAAGGGAGAAAAGCTGGTGGCTGAAGCGTGTCTGCTGGAGAGAGGAGAAAATGAATGTGTTGTCGGCTGAAGATGAAATTAGGGGAGGAAAGGGTATAAACCTTATATTTATATTTTTTAATTCTATAAAAACTCTACCCATTAAAGTGGCCTCAAAATAAACATTTGAACTTAATAAATTTAAATAAATAAAGGGGTGACATATGAATTACTCATAATATTTAAATAATAATTCAAATTTTCTTGTTTAGATAATTATCCATTTAAGAAACATTAACATTTAGGCATTTTCAAGATACTAACCTTTCAATAGATTGCATACATATTTAATTAAAGTTAGGGTGTTACAGGTTTATAGCTAGTCAATCATCTATGTTAGTATCCTGCTAGGATACCAGTTGAGCTATTGAGCATGTTTGGTGATCTAATAGGACTAGACTATAAAATCCTCCTGCTATGGAACTGTTTAGTTGTCATCATCTAGAGGTTGTAGAGAACATAACGTATGTTGTTCTCATTGGGTCGGTATCGTTGAGGATTTATTTCCGCACCCGATAGTCGGGGATCACTACAAGAAAAACTGCTTATGATAGCATTCAAAAAATGCTATCGTAGACTTACAATAGCATTTTGAAAAACGCGGTCGTAGCAGATGTTATTGAAAGTATCGAACTTTTAATAGCATTTTTTCGCCGCTATAAAAAATGCTATAAATAATATCTTTTTGTAGCGCTATTTTAATGCTGTGGAATTATTTTATAGCATTGCAAAAAAATGTATGTTTTCTATTTCATAACATTGTTTATAACTATAAAAGAATGCTATAAAAACATATCATAACATTTTTTTGCAATGCTA
>JBBMKA010065223.1:0-16703 GCA_037833695.1 Sechiopsis laciniata
GAGCTCAAGCTCGAAGAGAATGAATGCATCTTGAGAAAGAGCATTTGACCACGTGTTGTGTGGAGTCTGCTTCTCACTATAGCCTCACTCGTGTTGCATGTTAATCACACTCAACCTACCCTTAACCCTCGCCTGTTATCTCACTAGAATTTTAGCTACTGTTTCTAGCATTTTATTTTAGCACTGCTACATTACACGTTTTAAATATTTTGTTCTTAATTCTACTTCCGAAGTCAATAGCATCATTCATTCGCATTTAAATTCTAAGCCCAGTAGTGTTTTCAGCATTTTCGATGCACTTGCATGTCATTAAATCTTATGCTTAGTAAAAATCATCACTCACCAAATTTCCCTTTACTTTCTGTACTTGACTTTTCGATTAACACTTATTTAGAGTTAAACCAGTCCCCGTGGAGATGACTTGTAAATTTATCACTTGATTGCATATGACCACGTATACTTGCGTGCCTATCTGTTTCTCGCTAAAAATATCCATCACTGCTTCTCCATTAAGTACGCCTGCCTTTAAACATGTCTCTTCTACCCTTATATTGCTTGTTGTGCGTGTTGCTATTCGCATTGTCAGAGATTGTTGATGCTCATTATTGGGCTGTTAAGGTTCTGATATAATATCATTGTCCCTCATCCATTGTCTTTGTCTTAGTTTCTCTTTTTCTTCCATATTTGTGTCTTCTAGAGACTACCCATGAGTATCCACTAGACTCCTAGGTTCATAACTTCTAGTGTCCCATGCATGCCCCATGCTACTGCGATCTCCTTGCTAATCGAAATGATGTTGATAGATGCTGCTATGATCTCTCCCAAACTGCGACTGATAGTTTCAGTTTGAACAGAATTGTGTTGTGTTGATCTCCTCCGCATAGACTGATAGTTTTAATGGGAGGGAAGTGTTAATATTTTTTTTTCTTTTTTTTTAATAAACAACGATGTTATTGATTCTTAATATGTTTTTTTTTTTTTAATTTTCATTTTCAATTCTTTTGGTTTTATTTACAATTTATAAATTTAAACTAAAATGTTAATTTTAGGCATATTTCATTAATATTTAACAATGGATCACCTAAATGAACTTAAATACATTTTTCACTTAACTCAATGTTGAATTATAATATAGGAAAATTAAGCACAATAAATGTAATTAATTTAGACTTATAAAAAATGCATACCAACAATCATTGGTGAAATAGAACACATAATCATTCTAACACGAGTACAACAAATCATAGATGAAACAAGCAACAATGAAACATACGCATTATCATTCACAAGCTACCTAGTACATTAGGGGCAGTTCAGTCACAATACAACATGCATTCCTCGTAGGCGATCAATCATAAAAGACATTTGAGATATCATTAAATCAATAAGTCCAAACATGGCCACAAGCTATAAGGTACAACCTAGAGGGTTACGAATCAATTCTATAACTATGAGTCTATCTAGTTCATTATGGGGTTCCATAAACAAACATTCATATATCAAGTCATAGAGAATCCATTTCCCGTAAATCCTAACAAGCCACGATTCCCTTGCTTTTAAGCCACACACTCAAATCATAATAGAACTCCTTATCTTCTAGACGTCTCGACTGAACCACCATGCTAAACCACAACCCAAACTTTAAATCATGAGAGTCGCCTAACGAAGAAATGTGAATAAAATTCATCCAAACGAATAAATGAAGTACAACGGGCCAAAATGGAGCTCAACATGTGAATGGGGACGAGAAACTGAGCAGACGACATATCGCCAGAAAATAATAGCGGTGGCAGCAGCGCGTGGCCGGCCAGTGGCAGTTTGATGCTGGACTGAAGCTTGACTAAGATGCTACTGGTCGGAGATGCTAGTGCGCGAGGCTTGGCCGGTGAAGGAAAGCAGAGAGAGAACGTAAGGGAGAGAGGGGGCTAATCTGCGTGCGTGAGTGAGGACCAGCAGAGATGCACCGCGTGGAGAAGGGAAGCGGTGAAGACGAACAGCTGAGATGGCCTTTTAATCGACGGCCGAGATGGCGACTTCCCATTTCTTGTTGATGGCTGACACACGTAAGGAACAGATGGGATTGGTGGTTGGGTTATAATGAGAGAGAGGGAGTAAAATGAATCGTTCGTTTCATATAAAACTCATTTTCCTCTTTTTAGTACATAAAAACCTAAACAATTAAAAGGGACTTTTGATGTCAACCCAAAATAAACATTTGTTATTTGAAATTAATGACTGCTCTTGTACAAATATAAAAAATGAATTTAAATCTACCATTTTCACTTTAAAAATATTGGATTTTCAAGATTATAAAATTTAATAAGAACACCTAAATATATTTAAAGTACTAGCGTGTTGCATATTTAAACTCCTTGAAAGTGTAGACATTTGTTTATTAAATTTTTTAAAAGTAGCTACTTTCCTCATTCACCATTTTTATTTTTCCTTTTTGGGTAGTAACCTTGTACAACAAGAGAAGATATAGAAATTGTCGGGTTTTGTACCCGTTTGAACCTTTGGCTTCACGATTTAGAGGAAGAATAAAAAAGAATATTTTTTTTTTTACTCTTTTGTTGTAGGTGTTATACAATTGAGCATAGAGAAAAATTATATCTCACTTTGGTTTGACATCCTATGCTTCTTCGAAACCGTGGGTTTCATGGCAAGAAAACATCATTGTGGAACTAAGGTTGCTTAGAGGGCATTATAGAGAATTTTGTCTACTTTTCGGTCTATCTTCTATTTGAGATTTAAAGATTTTGGCTAAGTTTGTTGATTATTCTCTTGTGTGTTTATGTATATGCTCTTGATGATATTGATGTTAATAGAAAGTTGATCAAGTCTTGCAAAGGGAATTTAGACCTCATTGATCGAACCACTATAAATATTGTGTCAATCTTCTTTATCGCCGCTTCACCACTACAAATTTAACATTTCATGACAATTAGTTCAATCTAAAAATTAAAATTAATTTATAAACTATCATAAAATATTTGAAACACGCGTTTTTATGGAAAAAAGATGATTTTTAAGTTATTGAAATTTTATGACAATTACTAATATTTTAAAAATTATAATAAAAAATTGTAATGACATTTTAATAATTGTCTTAAAACAATTTCATTTAAACAATAACATTTCAATTTTTATAAGATTTATGATAATTTAAAAATTGATAGAAAATAAATATGTCTAAGTTTCAAAATTCCTTTTTAAATTTTTTTTTTTTTTTTTTTTTTATTGCAAATGAACTTAAGTTGAACCCTAGAATTTTAACCCTAATTTGTGCACGATTTTCTTCTCTTTGCTGTCTCACAATTTTTATCAATAGAATGACCCTCTCACACTCAAAATTTCCATTCTCTATTCTCTAAATCTCTTCGTCTTCTTCACGATTTCTCTCAGTTTCGTATCCTCTTCTTACAGAGCATAAAAAGGAGTCGGTTGCTTGTAGCTTCACGAAGTCGTACTCCAGCATCTACTCGAAGATGGTTGCCGACAACTGTTTTGGAGGGGGTATGATATTTCGAATTCTAGCCAGAGAAGAGGGGGATTTACACATTTGCGCGTTTTATGGTTTGGCTGTGGGGTGTGCTACTTCGTCTTCCTCCTTTGCTACTTGAGGAGCTAAACTTGCCGGTTGGGCGTATATTGAAGTGAAATTCCAACCTTCTCATCATCTGCTTCAACCTTAATATACAGGTTTAAATCACTTTTTTCTGCTTTAGAATTTAATCTCAGTTAATTTTACTTGTTCTCTTTCAATTTCTTGGCCACCGGTCTGAGAATTTGTCATTGACCCATATTTGTTTCTTCTCCAAGTATCCACGTATGAATTCTTGCACCATTCTTATGATTTTGCTCTTTGGTTGCACCAATAAGCCCTGCCATTGTGCTAATATACGTTTTATAACCTTTAACTCTCTCTCTCTCTCTCTCTCTCTCTCTCTCTCTTTGTGCTTTATTGATGAGAAACTTAAAGATTAAGACAACTGCATTCTCATTTAAGCTTAGCACTTCACTGCATTTTATTTTCTTTGAATTCAAGGCTCGTTCTCTTATGGACTGCTAAAATTGAGATGAGTAAATCTTGACATTGATGATTTAGAATGTTGGCTGGGTTTGGTTGATACAAAATTATTTCTAATTACACAGCCAACTACTTTTTAATTATGATATTGGTTTGGAAACCATGATAAATAACTTAATACTGTCCATATGCATCCATGTTTTAAAAGTCTTGATGAACAACCATCAGTATGTATGTTTATGCATATTATGGCCATTGTCTATATATTGGATTTTCTAAGCTCCAAAAGCTTAGATCGTTTCTTATTGATAGATGCACCATTCTACGCCTCAATATCTACAAGCAAGATTCATCTATTAGTTGAACCTAATGATTGCATGTGGAAGCTTGAATTGCAACAAATCACTTGCATTCCATTGGCCTAGGAGTTTGGGGATTATGTGGGTCATTTTCTTTTCCACCATTGTGAGGTAAGTAGCTATGAATGCCTTCTTTTAAATTTCACTTATGTTCGTAGTTTGATAAATTATATAATGTATCTTGGTTATATGTAGAATTTTGGATGTGTTTTGAGTTAGTGTGCACTTCATGTATTGTTGAGTTGGTTAAAGAGTAGTATGTTGTTGCATTGCATGGCTTAGTGGTGTCTTAGAGACAATGGTGTTCGAGAATGGACGAATGAGTTGGATAATCAGAGTTTGTTATGTGACCTACTTATATAAAATGAGGTTTATAAGTAGTTAAGGTATTCTTTCTTGATGTTGTATATACTTTTGTTTGATTTTATAATTATGGAAAGGTTTAGTCTCATTCAAGTATTTGAAAGTTTATGGTATTTCCTAGTTGAATGTACAAGCTCAAAATGTAGCAATTGAGTCTGAGTCTAATGGGATAGGATGAATAGTCGAGCTAGTGATGAACAAGTGACTTAGTGGTGGATAGTTTACTCGCTAAGTGTATGAAAATTTTAGTTCCCCCGTTTAGAGTTTGAAATGAGGATCATTTACTCGTAGCATTGTTAGTTTGTGCAGAGGATGACTGACTATACCTTTCTAGAATCTACTAATTTTGTATTGTATACTCATTTGATTATTTATATTGCTTCCTCTTTCAAGTTTGTTAGAGTTCGAGGTGGCGAAGCTTGGAGAAGTTTGATAGGCTAGACGAGGCGTTTGTTAGAATATAGTTTTAGTTCTAGAACCTAAGGGTGTTACATTCCGTCCATCTCACACGGATTGAACTCTTTTAGTTTGGAGGTGAGTTTGGGTTTTGTCTATTTAGTGACTAGTTTTGCTATATTGATGTCTTCTTCAATTCTGTGTTCTTTTACAATGTAAATTTTGACCTTCTATGACCTTTTTTATTTTATTTTATTTATTTTTTGTGTATGTTGCTGGACTTGGTGATTTTGATATCTTTTTTTTATAAGGTTTTTATTATCTATTCATTTTTTTTCAATGGCGAATGATTCGAGTTTGGTTGGGTGAAGTTTCGTTAAAAACTTAAATCTATATTTATGTATGTTCCTTTTTGTTTTTGGAATTATGAACATGCTAGAACGTTATTATTTGCGATATTGTTATATTTTGTATGTTGAGTTTAAACAACATGGCTTGAGATTTTAATAGTTATTTGGTCATTTGTTTGTATTGCTAAAGTCGAAAGGTATGATTTAAGTATAGTATGATTTTCTGTATTTTAATAAATGTTGCTATGTTCTTAAGTTTTAGTTAAATTTAGTGGGCATTGTAAAATTCCTAAGTTTCGGTTAAATCACTTTTCTTAAAACTAGACTAATTTAACTCTATTTTTGTTTTTTTTTTTATTGTAGGCAGAGAACCAAGATTGTAAGTAGGTATTGATTTCCAATTTAGCAAGATTGAAAAACTTATAATTCAATTTGTGTTTTATTGTTTATAGATTGATACAAAAACTCATGTATGGAAATTAAGTTATTGTTTGTGTGTCTTTTGAACATAGTTTTTTTTTTAATCTTGAGATGGATAGTGAGTAGCATGAGGTCGCTTGTTTGTTTCAATTTTTGTAACTTTTGTGTGTCTCGGTTTATTGGTTGGTTTATTGGCTAAATTTCCTTATTATTGTACCTTGCACCAAAAAATTGGTGAAAAACTATCGGATATTGGCGGTAGATTGGATTATCCATGTTTGACTAGGTAGCGTGCTTAAGATATAGAAATTATTTGGAATGATGCTATTATACAAGTATCTGTTGTGCTGTAATGTCGTCTCGATTAGTTAGTGATATCTTTTAAATTCAATAAATTATTATGATGCTATAATAAGTCTTTTTTGTTTTCCTTTTTAGAATTTGTCTCCGATGAAATGAGTAATGTTCTTATTTTCTTTGAAGGAAATGTATGCTTGCGTTAATGAACTACTAGTTCCAGATTGTGCACATTATTTCATGGAAAATTTACAAAATTATCTGATGCAAATTACATTCCAACCAAGGTATTCAATTTTAATGAAGTTTAGTTTAATCAATATCCATTTTGCTATTATATATACAGCTTATGATTGTGTTTTTTCTTTCACTAATTAGTAATAAAATCAGTCATTGGTGTATATTCTGGTTTTTTTCTTATGTTCTTCAATCGCAAGAGGACGTTCTCCACACAAGTGTTCATACAACGGGTGTTGTTGAAAACTTGCACTCATAAGTTTATATGTTTTACATTTACTTTGTTCTTAATTATGAAAATTTGGTATTGTAATTAATAACAATATTGATTTAATTTTCCACAGTTTTGTTAGGGAAAATAAAAAGAGCGGTGAAGTGTATTGACTCTTTGATGTTGGCGAACGGAGAAATGAGAGGAGAAAATTGATTAGAATTTTTGGAGGTGTTACCCAGTAATCTTTTGTGCTGCCATTAGTGAGTAAAACCATCACTCCTTTAATCCATTTATGATTATGTCTCTGTTTTGTTGGATGTAGAAGGTAAACAAATGACTTTACAATGGATTATGCCCCTCTCGTGTTGGTTACAAAGTAACGACCAGAGGTCGGGAATGCTTCCGGAAGTTGATGGGATGCCATTTAGGAATATGTGATTGTGAAATAAAGTATAATAGGCATGGTGTTGAACTACTGTTAGTGCTTTGTATTTTATATCGAAAAATTTACAAGCTCTTATTCAACTTTGTTAAAGATATTAAGTTTACTTATTAATGTTTTTAGCATTTTTTTTTTCATTCTCTTAATGTTTTATCATTATATTGTGTGTAGGTATTTTGTTCAACATCAAGATCATTTGCATTGACAGTTATCGTTCATATTGTCAGTTATAGTACAAGTTGCCAAAGTATTCAATTTTATTCTGAGATTTATGAAACAGTTAGTGTAATTTACAATTTATATATATAAACTACTTTGTATAAGAACATGTTAAGTTCTTATTTGTATTGTGATCAATGAAATCTGTTTGATTTCTATGTGAATTGTGACATTTTTTAAATGCACATTTATTGAATGTTGCCTTTTTTGAATTGATAGGTTTTATTGTAATTTCAATTAATGAAATAAACAAATAAATGGAATATATTGAATTTTAAATTGTAAAAATAGTCATGGTATACCTTTTATGACAATTGTAAACCATCATGAAATAAAAATCATGACTATCACAATTGTCATGAAATGTGAATTCATGACAGTTTACAATTTTATATTATTTGGAAAAATAACCAACTTCATGACATTCTAAAATTGTCAGAATAACAAAAAGTTAAAATTTGAAAAATAGCTTTATTTATGACAATTATAAAATGTCATAATTAGAGATCATAAACTCTATTTTCATTGATTCGTGACAATTTTTAACTATCGTGAAAAAACTTTTATAACAGTTTTAAAATGAGTTAAATGATATTTTATGACATTATTATTATATGTCATAAAAGACTTATCATGATGGAACCAAAATTTAGACATAATTGTCATAATAAGTCAATTATGACAATTAAAAATTGTCATAGAAAGCCAAAATGGTAGTAGTGCTTCTATATTAAGATATTGATCATATTATATTGCTTAGTGTTATGAAGAAAATGGTCTAATGATTATTGTTGAAAGATCTTGCTTAGTGTGAGTATTGTTCACAACTACTCTATTACAAAAGAAAGTAGCTAAGACTAAAGAAAATTCAAAGAATACAAAAAGAAGAATGCGAATGAAACTTGTTGGAAGTTGAGAGAATAAAAAAGGGAAAAATAAAAGAATGTATTGAAATTATAAGAATTGGCAAAAATGAGGTTAGGGTTTCATGTTTTTCATGGCTCATTTAAAACTTTGGGTCATATATGATTAAGGGCAAACTAGGTAAACATCTAAATCTAGGAAACTATTTAAGAAAATGTCTAAATGAGAAACATTTTAAATCAATGTCTACTTTTAGTTTTTTTAAATCTCTAATTAATTAATGTGTAAATGTAATAGTCCAAACTACCCCATCCTAATTTGTTTCCATTTTTTAATTATAATTATTTTAAATAGCATTTTATTTTGTTTTAACTAACATGAGAGATGAAGATTTTGATTTAAATTTTTAAACAAAACACTCAATTAAAAATAATGAAGATTTTAATTTAAATTTAAAAAAAAAAAAATTAAAACAAACAACTACGTTGGAATTTTTTAAAAACATATTTTGTTTTGAATTCTTTTTCCATTCCACAGTTATGGTACACAATGTCCACAACAGTCAGTATGCCCCCAGGTGTTTTCAAAAAGTTGTGAAAAATGACAAAACAATAAACACGTACCTGCCACCTCTACAGTCATTAATTCCCTTTGCCAAATTCAAGTTGGGCAGCTGAACCTTCGAAATGAAGCCCTAAGGGAAGCTCGAGCTTCCCGTCATTCTCCCTGTCCATCCTGATTCGCTGGTAACGTCCTTCCTAGAACCAAAAAATAGAAGCAGACAGAACCTATAGAATTGATGAGTATTCTAACGTAAACCATTCTTCAATACACAGTGTTTTTGGATTTGGCTTTTTTTTTTTTTTTAACCAAAAAGGTTTTTCCTTGGCAGAATCCTGATCTTGGTTCTGGAGAATCAATCACAAAGACGAAGATGGCTAAAAGGTCTAAGAGGTCCAGAGAAGATATTCATAAGAGTGTGGCAGGTATTTCCTAACAGGGCTCTAAAAGGAAGAAAGCCGAAGTTGATGATGAAGAGGAAACATAAGTAAGGTGTTATTTTGTTTTTTCCATTTTGGTTTGCTATTGTGTGTTTCTAAATTTTGCTTCGGCAGTCACGCAACGAAAACAAAATGGATTCCTACCGGGAGGAAAGTCACGCACCTGAAGACGAGAAGGTCTTTGACTCCGAATATGAGGAAACTGTACCCTTGACAAAAAAACCTGCCAAGAAAACAGTGAAAACATGGGTATAACTCCTTACTACTATCGCAGAATGAGCTATGTTGTTGATCATTCTCTGATATAGTTTCTTATGTATATAAAGGGAAGTGTGAAAGCAAAGGGGAAGGCTATTGTCAAGGCACAGAAAACTCCACCTGAAACGGATGAGGTGCTTTATACGATGAACTTATTTATTAATTGTTTTACCATCATCTACACCACGTATATGTGTGCACGATGTGCTAGTTATGAACCCGTATATATGTACATGATAGGTCCATTTAAATTAGGTGTACTCTAGTGTATATCTGCTGTTTCCCCATGGTTCTGTATGTATATGCTAATTAAGAATCATTATATAACTTAACATGTCTGGTTGATAGTCCAATGATTATGTTTTGCATTAAATAATCTTGAATCCCAGTTAATGCAGGATGACGATTATGAAATGACTGAACAGAGGGATGTGTTGCAGAAGTAATATAATGACTACAGTCCTAAATAATCTAGGCGAAGAGTTAGCACCACAATTCAGAGGGATTTGTTTTGGGTGTTTGTTGGATTTTTCTGTAACCAAAACATCATCACAATTGTTGTTGCATTTAATCCAGCGACAATGCAAGGCAAAGAAGTTCCCCAAGCTAACATTCAAGATAGGGGGAAGGTATTTACCGTTCGGCATACGGGAGTTTTGCCTTATTACGAGCCTGAACTGTGGACCATTGGTCAAGATCGATAAGGCCTCGATTAAGGGAGATGGACGACTTAAAAAGGTTTATTTTGAAGGTGATGATGTCATGAGTGGACAATGCTAAATATGGCCTTTAGCTTTAATAAGAGGGAGATATAATAAAGATGTCCTTATTGTACTGCTTAGAGAGCTTTGTACTAGCTAAGCAAGACAAAGTCAACATTGAGGACAAACACATACTTATGGTGGATGATCTAGACATGTTTAACACATACCCATGGGGTAGGGCCACGTACAAGCTGCTTGTTTCAAACATCCGTAATGTGAGGGCCGCTAGGGGTAATCATATAGTAAGGATGGGTGGCATGGTTTATGCCTTCTTGTCATGGGCATACAAAGTAATACCAGCTCTGAGTTCTGACCCAATATTCTATGCAAAAAGAATAGGTGACGTGTTGCCGAGGATGTTGAGCTGGGACTTTGAAACGCAGGCTGAATGGCTACAACTCCGTACTGGCATATTCGAATGCCCAACGGTAAGTGTGACCAAGAATTCCCCCCCCCCTCCCTACATACAATTTTATTCTACTAAATTTACTATTCTTGATGTGTAGCTTGAGGTCCGTCCCATTATTGCTAGCGAAGAAGAAAAGGGGATGCCTTACTTAGCTCCGTTTGTTGCTGAGGAGTTGGCTAATCAGGGTCGAAGTAGTCCGTTGGAAGGTGGCATAGGAGGGGCCCCATGTTATTACCTTGGTTAAACATCCGCATCGCCCTTAGGAAAACATATCGACAGTCGCTTCGAGAAGATTGAAAAGGGGATCGATGAGATGCGCGAACAATTATCCTTGCTAGTAAGGTCATTCCAGACGTTCACTGAATATGTGAAAATAATATGCAAGTCAAAAGTCGCCCCCCCTCCCCCTACCCCCGACCAACAGACTGAACTGGAGGTACATGCAATAATTTATTTGTTTTTTTTACTATTATGTTATAAATTTTTTTATTAAATTAAACTACCTGCTGCATAGAATGAGGAGGAAAAGAAAGAGCCCGAACATGATGCTGGAGATGATCACACAATGCATAAGCAAGTGCGCATCCTAGGAATGATAATGAGGACTGGCCAACAGGTGGCAATGCTAGAGGTACAGGTCAGCCAGACCCTAGACGTGCAGGACATGTACAAGGCGAGAACACCGCGAGCGATCCAGCACCACCTGAGCCCCAATTAGGTGCGGGTGGATAGGTCAGTAATATCCATTCTTTCTAGTAAATGTTGACACGTGCTATCTGTTCTATATTAACTGATATGCGTTAATTTATTTGTGTTTTATGCAGCCAATCGAGGATTCAGGCCCAGAGATAAATGATGTGATCATATCCATAAATGAACAAGCTGTTCTAAGTAAGTTGGCAGCAGAAAAGAGGCAAGTTGAGATCGTAAAGGTGAGTTCAATACTTCTTTGTCGATCTGTATGTGCACTTCCTGCGTTACTGTTTTTTAATGTGTACAACCGTGGTGATAACGTACTGTACAATCATTCAACAGCATAAAAAGGTAGAGCAGTCTAGGGCACAGCCGCGTGTCGGGGTGAGCGCTAAGGGAATTAAAGCTTGCCAAACAAAGCATAAACCCGAGAGACCAGCCCTTCGCAAGGTTAGTTTGTTGGATGTCATTCCTTGTCTGCACATATAATTCATATACATAACCTGTCCAGCCCATAATATCTATTTTTACAAAGCAGGTGAACCAAATTGTAACGAAGAATCTTGTGCCAGAAGTGGCATCATCGCCATATGTTGCTGCACTGAGGGGGGAAAATTGGGCCGCGCCGCTGAAGGATATGTCGAAAGAGTTTGACGCTCCTTCATTCAACCTAAAGCTCAGCCAGCCATAGCTCACCAATCTCTGTTAAAGGGTGGCTCTATTAGAATTTTTATATAATTTATGCATACTAGAAACATTAGTTGGTTTTGTTGTTTTTGGCAAATTAAATAGATATCTATGTCTTTTTTGGAACTAAAAAAGAACACAGTAATGACTATGTGAATGACCTTGAGTTTGTGGTTGTTATTTTGAAACAACCCTTGGTTTTTCTAACTTTATAAAGTTGTACTTCATTTTAGCATGCTGTCGTCTGTATTAATTGGTGTTTGTTTGGGATGAATCTAATGTATGTACTTGTCCATGCATACATGGTGGGACATCTGTCCACACTTGTACAGCTGCTTATTTTCACCCCAACAATATCTCCCCAAGAGTCAACCGAGCATGTGGTTCTTTTTTAGCATGATGTTGTCTGACTCAAGAACCTATTTTGTGTGTGTTCTGTTTGATTTTCTAAACTATTGTTTGCTTCGAAACAGTTGATGATTGCATTAATCGATTATGCACTTATGTGCAGACATGTGTTGTATAGATCCAACTACGATGGTCGTTGTAGTTTTGTATGTACCTATGCCCAATTCAAATGTAAGCAGCATGCTCATGCGTAAATGTATGAAAATAACGTAAGATGCTAAATAACCACATTGTATTAAATAAAATATGTCCACTTTGTAGAACCTCGTAAACAGACTATTATTTAACCAATAGTTGAAATTGAAAAAGACATAACTTGAACACATGGATGGTCAACCTAAATGACTATTTATTAATGAAATAACGGTAATTGTGATCAACCACTAGAACCGCGGGGTGCACCTTCCACATCTGACTCTGCTGGGTGCTTCATTATGCCCCTGAATCCTCCGTTTACGGAATCTACCTGCTTTGCGTTGTACATCTAGGGGGTGGACGGATTCACCCTCATCAACAGGGGATGACCGATGAGATGTCCTAGCAGGGTAGACGTCTGTAGCATATAGCTTCTTCAGCGTGCTAGTCTTGTAGAATTCATGGAAAAATAAGTGTATGTCCATATTTTTATGTGTGATCACCACGCATACATGAGGGCATGGTATCAAGTCACCCTGCCATTGCTTACACATACATGTGCGTTCCTCAATGTCAACCTCGTGGTGCTTCTACCGATCGTCAACTCTAAAATGATAGTCGTTGATGGGACGAACCTGTCAGGTGTACATATGCAGTACACTAGGGTATTGAAGGAAGGAGTACTCAAATATAAAATTAAAAACACTTACACCCATGCTACTAGAAGCCCGCGGGTGGTTTTGTAGAATAGCAGCACATTTATTGCTAATATCTAACTGTTGGAAATTAGCATTGTTCCTCCTCTGGTAGAACCAGCTTTACAAAAGGTCTCTAATGTGTTCAACCAAGGATATTACTGCGTCAAGTAAGCGTGAATTCAAATTCTCAGACACATTAGTTGTCTTCAATGTATACCGATTGATATGGGAGAATGCACGTGTCCACCGGTGCACCCCCGCTTCCTCTAATCGATGCCTAATATTCAGGGCCAACTATTCTAACTGTGCCATATGGCATTCGTACATATCTGGGGTGAAGGCGTCAGCACAATTGAAATAGGTACGCTTTCGTTCTGCCTAAAGGTGCAATATTGTTTAATAGGTGAAATGCGTAAATGGCCTGATGCGCTTCGTTGTATACCCTATTAAACCCATTTTCTATGCTCACGTGCCGGTCCGACACTATTATCAAATACTTGTGTTCCTCGAACACTGCCTTGAGGTTGGTAAAAATCCAGCCCCAAGAACCATCATTTTTCGAGTCCACTATTCTAAATGCTAGGAGATATATCCTTCCATTCCCATCAATGTGCTTACTGTAATCATGGTCCCTACAAATTTATTTGAAAGTGATGCCCCATCGATGCTTATTGCAGGTAAGCAATTTCCCACTCTCGTATAGATGCCGCTATACTCATAAAGAAGTATTTTAAACGATCATTGTCGTCTGAATGGTATGAAGTATAACTGCCTGCAACAATCATCAAACAACAATTACGACCTGTGTGGTACATATACAAAAACATAAAATGTTTAATGTAGTACATAATATGTAAATAGTCTATTGAAATCCATGCAATTTGTGTGGTAAGTATACAAAACATGCAATGTTTAATGTAGTACATAAAGTGTACATACGCTATTTAAATCCATGCGATTTTGAATGGAAGTCTGGGGTACTTGGGTTTTTTTTCAATTAGATTGGCATCGAATGTTGAAAGACAAGCATATGAGTCTTCTGCCTTACCCATAATGAGTTCAAATGCCTTTTCTTTCCCCTTCATCGCTATGTAGTAACTAATGTTAACACCATAATTCTCCTTTGCATATTGAATGACATCTTCAGGAGTGCACGTAACTTCTTGGTGGAGCGGATAGCGGACTCAACATAATCGGTCACTACTAATGGTGTGGCCTGCATGTTGTCATATCGTACAACGTCCACGGGGCAGGTGTGAGAGTCAAAAAACTTTCTAATCACCCATAGACTTCCATTGTTGTACACAGATGTGCGAATATACCAATTACATGTCTCGTGAATGCAACATGCGGTAAATTTTTTGGGACTAGACTTCATCGTCTTGTACTGGAAGCTCCGTGCAACTGCTATGTTGAACATGACCTTCTTCAATTCATCTTTATTTGGTAACATTGCACCTGTCCTTAGCAGAGTGGACCCCCACGTTAAGTCCGGGACGTGTATCTCAGTTCGTCTTTGGACGATGTCAGGCAGGTTGCAACAGTTGTTGTACATTCCACCAACAAACCCATTGTACATCCATTGAACATCCTTGTCATCCTTCAGTATCTTCGCCTTTTCTTTGTATGCCCCATCTTTATACAATGCTATACTGATGACTTTGGAATCTTCGTCCAGCCCCATAATTCCTCGATAGACGATATCAGTAGGGATAGAGAGGTGTTGTGTGTGATGCCAACCACAGCAGCATTATAGTTCGAGTAAATATCACCCTCATTCCAACTCTCAATAAAGATGATTGTAACCGATGTAACATCCACTAGCAATTAAAACAACAAGTTTCCTACCCCCTTGAAATTTGGCAGAGAAGAAGATAGAATAAGAATCGATGATGGGAATAAGAAAATATGGGGATATGTGGATCCGGTGCACACCTAGGAATTGGTGGATGCAAAATGCGAAAAATGGTGACAAATGAGACAATTCAAATCACAATGAACTTGGGAATTTAGTTTGAGATTCGATGATGGAGGTTTCCAAAGTGATTTAGAGGAAGAGTGGAGAAAATGTGGTTGTTGTATGTGGCGAAACTAAATCCTACATTGGTGGGGGTAATTTGTTTTTACAATTTAGAAGGGTCCTAGAAAGATGGGGTGTAACTAATTCCTAAATGGTGGGTTATATTATTTATTAAAATTAGAAAAATAAGGATGAAGTGGGAAGGGCATGAATGGTAACAATAATTTCTCCCTCTTCCCCCAAATTCGAAAGTAGACATCAATTTTAGTATTTTCCTAATTAGACATTTACTTAAATACTTTGTGAAATATAGACAAATACTATGACTTCCCTATGATTAATGGCCAAGATTAATTCTTTAAGAGCATAAGTTCCCTTATTAAAATAGGTCATTTTGACACATGTCAGAGGGGTGCAAGCTCATTTAATGAGCTCTCCAAAAAAATTTCTGCTTGAGGATATTCTATCTTTTTTTATGTATTCTGCCACTGTCATGAAATGCTTCCTACATTAAAATTCTAGAATCATTCTAAATTGAATTCTCTCGATGTTGTTTTTATTTCTTCTAGATCTTCAAAACTTCTAAACATTCATGAGCATTATTTCTTCTTATCATGTTTAATAGGAAGCTTTCAACTTTCTTATGGCGTGAAATTTAATAATGGCTTTGCTAAAACTTAAATTCAACAAACTAGGCTTCATTTGATCAATTACTTCTTAAAAATCCAAAATGATTTCAATCTTAGCCTTTAAATACTCATGCATCACAATTTATAAAAAATTCTCCATTTTTAAGGCATTCAAGGCATCAAATTAATACAATATAATATCAATTATCCCTAGAATTTCTGAAGTAAAGGGCCTAAATAACTCTCCCTGGTCATGTATTGATAACTCACAATTAGAGAGTTATTTAGTCCTCCTAACTGGGTGTTTTAACGGAAAATTAGGCATTATTATCGATATTCATCGCATAAGACCACTTATGAATAGGAAATTAAGCTTAACATGCATTGGATGTAGCAGATGAGCCTAGGATTAGAAATGCTAAGAAATCATGAGTTTTTATGCAAAAATGTTAATGTTTAAAGCATTTCTTATCGCATTTCAAAGAGCCCTTTATCTTATTAAATTGTTGTCGTCATTTCAGATTTTTGAATGCTGAGAATGCTGAGCAAGTCTTAAATTAAAGGTGTTGAGTTGAAGAGAAGAAAAGCCAACTTTTATGCGAGAGCCAATGTTTGCAGCATTCGCCTGACCAGTTTCCTTTAAAAAGCTGCTGTGTCAGAAAAGTCTATACGTGGTCCCCCTACTGCAGGTCGGATCTGGTCGGCCCTGGATTGGAGAACAAGCCACCTTTTACCCTAGAATCTCAGCCATCAAACTACCTTGATGATAGGAGTATATAAACACATTTTTTAGAATGGAAAAGGGAGAGC